>JAHZMX010001537.1:0-30918 GCA_027743895.1 Seira musarum | reverse complement strand
GAGTAATAATGTATCGTGTTTCAGAGTTCCGCTTCGCCGTCCTAACTGAATCGTGGAATTCCCAAATGAATTTTTTAGGTGCACGCATACTTTTCTAAGCTAAATATCTCCATGAATATTAGATGAATGAAATGGGAACACGAGCACGCAACTTTATGCGTACTTTATAATGCACGTTCCATGCCGAGTTAGTGAACTGCATGCCACCATGCAAATAACATGTTGGCCATGTGTAGGCGTTGTCTCCTTATTTCATGTCCTGGCATGTTTTGCTGTTGTCGTTACGTTGCAAAAGAGAGGAATCAAAGTTCCAACAAAAAAATAAACATGAATAACGCGAGCAAAAAAGTCCAACCAAACAAATAAACTTTTCCTGTCTGTCTCGCAAATGTAAACTTTTATGATCGGTGCATTTGGTATGTGCGTATTTGCATTTTGTCTTCATGAGTTTAAGACCATAAAGCCAATAGCCTCGTATGTACATCACATAAAAAATAAGGACGGGTCAGATGTCACCTGCGTTTATTGCCCTGTTTTAGTTTCTAAATTATTTTTTATTTTGTACAGAGAACAAAAGCAAATCGGATTACATATGTTGCAAAGGCTTTTACCATGTTGAAAATAGAAATGGAACGGAAAATGTAAAGGAGGACGACGCCAAAAGTCCAGCGCTCTCTTTGAATACGCCCATCTGAATCAGAATAAAATTAGAAAGAATCCATCGCTTTTAGCATAATATTTACTCACCATTACCACTTCACATCAAAAACTACTAAACTAGTGGACTCATTGAGAATATGACGATGACACCAATGACATGTTCATCAACATCTTAATTTTTTTACCAAAAGACTACTAGAAAGCATTGTGATTGGTGACATTACATTGCATTTCTATGAAAAATTTGTCACATAAAAAGTGTCCGTTAAAATTGTAGACAATAAAAAAAGCTGTACACATGCCACCAAGCCAGCCCAGGCCAGGCCAAACATAAATAACACGTTTTTTATTCTCGGATTTTTGGAGCATCATCCTGGAATGAGGACGACACGACAAAGAGACGAGTCAAGTCAACAATCTTCTTTTTTTATCAAGACATGTGTCTATTTGCATTAGTAAGTCACGTTACATTTGCGAAAGACGATATCAATTTTTGCATTCCGAATTCCATTCATTCAACTTTCTACCATGCACCACTTCCACTTATTGCAAAAAACATTAAAGTGAAGAAGAAAAGAGTGTTGATGAACTCTTAACCTGTTATTGCTCCGCTCTGGATTTCATATGATGTACTTAATTTATTCAACATGGGTTTAATGCCATTTTAACGCGTGTTTTGTCACCATTACATTACTACAGCCACCGCTGTTCATTTCATCCATGAAAAAATGAGCAATGAATAAAAATTTTCACTTAATAAAATTTGCTTCGAACAAAGAAGTCAGTGCGCGTACATACGTTAACATATTAGTACACAGTCCAGTGGTGTGGTCTGGTCAAAGGCCGAAATCTGGATCAGGCCACAAAATGCAACTGCCTACTCCTCTTCACCGGAAAAAGTGGAGCATGCCAAACCTAAGCCGCGGCACGTACTACAAATTTTCCCTCTAGGCATATTCATGGCATCATGATTCCATTCTTTTTACTTGTATATGAATACACAACCAGTCCGAGGAGGAAAAAGGTAGTTGACATCATTAGCCCAGATTCGGAGATTCCTTTCTCGCCGTGTTCCTTCTTAAAACGGATTATTTAACTGGACTGCTATTCAATGCACTCCTCCGTGAGTTCTCACTGTCTCACTCCCATGCGGTGCGGAAGAAGAACAAGTGTCGATGACAGGAGCTCGACTCGACTTGAATGCAGTGCACCGCTCCCACTATTTGCCAATAATTTGTGTGTGAGTTTAAGAGATCAGCAGCAGTCAGTCGTCATTATGAAAACAGAGTAGATGATAAAGTTGATTTTTTATTATTATTTATTCGTTCTCATCACCTCATTATAATTTTTTTTTTATTTGAAAGTATCATTGAACTGCTCCAAACACAAGATAGAAGTACTTTAACCCTTTTTCTCGGAAATGAAATTTTCATTGCAATGCACTCTCGTCGCAAGCTCAACAGCCTCTTGTGACTTGTAGTAACCCCAAAAATAAAAGGAAAAGAGCAAATAAGAGAGCATTGCTTCAGTGGCGAGAGAGTTAGCACGAAGCACAAGGCCCTTTGGGAAGGACGTTGAACACACCACACCACATTTATGCAAACCTAGTGGGATCTTGTGAAATCCCGTTAAGAAACTCGAGGAGAGAAGCTTAAGCTCACGCACATTTTCATTCTTCCTGTAACGCTACGCATAAAAGAATGCTGTAGCTGCGAGTGAGTGAGTAACGCACTCTTTCAAAATGTGAACGGCATTTTTGAGACCCCGCCTCCACAATAACACAAGAGAAATATGTGAGGGTACATATGTAAAAACTTCCTCATTTTCTTTTTTGATAACAAAAATGATAACATATGCATATCATAATAAGCCATATGGCTTACAGGACTAGGCCACAAGGTGATTGTTCGCTCAGGTTTGAGGGACGAATCCATTCTGAAAAAGTGGGAAATCGTGTGGGAAGGGAAGGAGGGAGAATCCTGTTAGATTTTGAATTTTGAATAAGGTCCACCTACACAATAATACCAATAATACCTCTTGAGATATACCCATTCAGTTCGTATTTAAGTCATGACGAGAAAAGAATTCGAATAAAGTACAACACATGTACCTACATGTTTTTGTTGATATTCGGCCATGTGGATTCTTCTGGGTGGGGAGGAGGATGCGATGTTGTGACTATGTGTGAGGAGGACTGCCATAAGTCTTTAGTGGCGTTTTTTGGAGGGAAAAATTGTAGGGTCTCGACTCTCAAGTCGGTCGTGGTGGACTTTGAAAATGAGAGGAGAAAGGAAGGATGGATGCTGGTATGATGATGATGCCATGCCAGTGCCATGCCACGAGGAACTGTTTTGTGGCGAATGGCGGGTGAATGCCCTTTCTCAGGATGCTAACGAACTGCGAGGAAAAGGAGGATAGGCCAGAAAAGGACAAAATACTCTGGGAGCTTGAACGGCAGGGAAGGAACGTGCCGACAAGTGTTTTTCCGGGTGTTCCTCTTTTGCCCTCCTTTCCTCACACACTCACGCATTGTTATTGTTTTCTTCCCTCTTGGAGGAGGAATGCAAGGAAAGTGTGTGTACGTGTGTGTGAGATGTGTGTGTACCTTTTGACTTGACAGCGGCAAAGGTTAACAGCAAACAACCAGGAGGGAAAAAAGAAAGTGAAAGCGAGGGAGGACGGGAGTGCGGGAATCATCATCATCATGACAATATTTTTTACGGAAGTGAGTGACTCAGCGAGACTAGCGGGAATCTGGAAGAGTTCTTTCACAGAAAAGAGGAGAAAGCTGGAAGCCACGCGCGCTTCTCCAAAGAAAAAGAGTCAGGGAACTCATGGATGGATGCTGGAAAAGAGAAGAAAAGGGAGGTAAAGTGGAGTGAAGGCATGAGGATCAGGAAAAGTGAAAACAAGGTGGGAAGGAGCAAAGATATGGATGGAGGAAGCAATGACCGGGACTTGACTTCAGATCATTTCCACGAATAAAAGGGATTATATAATGGGGCTTTTTGAAATGATAGAAGAAAAGTACGGGGATGGAAAGTAAGTACTTTCGATGGGAGAGTCCTTTTGAATATTTTATAGATGTGGTGGTGGTGATGTACTGAGAAGAAAGGTGAAAGATAAAAATCGGGGAAGATTGAACCTCAATGAACCCATGAACTCTGGAGAATAGGAGAGCTTAAATCAGAGACTTAATATTTTCCAAGAGGAGTAAGGTAGATATTGTTCTCATGTGAATTCCCTTTTTAGAAGTTCCATTCCACCTTTTCATTTCTTAATTACTTCTTGGGGCTAAGTGAGACAAAACTATTTTTAATTTCCAAGTGATACTCTACTTTGCATAGAAACCGAAAATAATGTTATATTCCGGGTTAAATTTTTTATCTGTGTGCCAAAATTTCGTAGAACAGAAATACTTTACATTTGTCCACGTATTCCCACTGTTCCGATTGTTCCCTGGAGAAATCTCGAATTGCATAATATTGCTGTTGCTATGCGTGAAAACTAAATACTATTTGTTACTACCACTATTACCGTCAAGCAATAAGAATGGCTGGTTGCTGTCTAGCTGACATGTGCGTATGGGAACGGAGTACCCAACGCTTTTATGAATCGATAGACGGCAGCTTTCCTTTGTTCACGTATTAATGCGGCACTCCAAACGCAACGCACGTGTCTTGTCACGCAGAAAAGGTAGGTATACTTTTTTTATCCACCAAAATATGTGTATTTTGTGGTGTATTGAATATTCATTATAAAAACGACTCTGCTTAAAGAAATCGCAGCTTTAATTTTTGCATTGTTTAGGTACTATTTTATAATTTTGTATCCCGAAGAAATAGAAAAATTTTCAATGTAATTTCATCAAACAATTGACTTTTGTTCGAATTCTAAGAAGTATTTGCTTATGACCTAAATTTTCAGCGAGTTTCCATTCAATACGATGTTAATGATGGATAATTTCACTTTCACGAGTTTTACTGTCATGATTCATGATGATAAAGTTTTTCAAACATAATTTGAAGTTGACACGTACCCTTTACTCATTTTTTCTTTTTCTTTTAAGCACTAACCTTTTTGGAGGCCATGCCGCCCCTCAAACTGGAGAACAATTATCGTATGAGGAACGCTCGAAACAGGAGAGTACATTTCCAGAACCAGAAAGAGTCTTGAGCTTAGCATTCAATGGAACACGCTATGGTTTGGATATCAAATTCTGTACAGGAGGCGTCGTCTTCCGGAAACCTCTTTTACTAAATGAGATTTGCGTGAAAGGAAAGTAAGTAAAAACCCCGAAGAAATGAAAAGATTTTCTAGTAAAATATATTGGGTAATTAAAAAAGTAATATGAATTTTAAATAGTTTTGAAGTGCGAGCTTCTTTCTGTAATCGATGGGATACTATACAAATTGGTCATCCAGGGAAGTCAGATTGCCACTCAATAACCTCAGAAATTCAGTCTTTCCACCCGAACTATGCATATGTAGCACGTACCACCACCACGACTACCACCACACCGAACCCCAACATCATACCTGGACCACCTCCCGTCACAAATGGAAAGGTTATTCCCTTCACACCCACCCTATCCCCCATGCTTGAGGCTAGTCTCTTTGACGATGATCTAAATCCAAATGTAACCAACTCACAAGAAGTTCAAGTAGAGAGAAACAGTCTCCTTAAAAAACGTCAAACCGGTGTTGATGATAATAATCAAAACGATTTTGGAGAGGATGATTATGACGATGATGTAACTACTTCGCCGCCACCACCTGTAGAAACTTCGCCGTCTGACGTTGACGAGGAACAAGATTTGGCCAATGAGACGGACGCTACTGGTAGCGGTGGTGATAAAGCTCATGAAGATTTACTCCCCGTAGATGACTCAAATACGGCAACCAACGTTCCCGGTCTTTTAGCCGTGGGGGACAAGATTGTGAATGACCAAATTGTAGAAGAAAATGCACAAATGCTTCCAGGGCAAGATAAAGGCGAAGGATCTAGTCCTTCGTCTTCAGAAAATGATGACTTGGGAGAATGGGAAAACTTGAATGATGTTCTTGCTCAAGTTGAGTATCATCCTTTGCCAGAAAAGAACACTTTGGAATATGATGTCGTGACTGGTGGAATGAGCAAATGGTTTTTAGAGGTAACATTATTCATAACAAATCAGAATTTCCACAGATTTCAATGCAATTTACTAAGTATACGTATCGTATCAGTATAATCAGGCAGTCCATTTTACATGTTGCAGTCGCCATCGCCAATTTTTGATTCACAAATCACCGTCTTAAAAGCTCAAATAGGACAGTCGTTGGGTTTAGCTCCATTGTCGTCAGCAGGCGGGGCTACAGAACCTCTTTCATCTGTACTGGAACCAGTGCAACCTCGAAATGCAACTTGGTATAAACTTCTCGAAAGAGCAGCTTTGGTGGCGGACCATTTGATTCCACCCACCCTCGTTCCTGATAGAAGACCAGACGCAGGCGGGGAAAGTTCTCAGGGATTTAAATTACAATTTTTATACCATACGCTTATGACATTTGGCTATTTCACCAGAACTATTCAAGATGAAGATGTGGATGTTGGTTTAGAGGATGACCAAGAGTTTTGGAATTTTGTTTTGGAAGGAATGTCAAAATGTGTTGATATGTCTGCAGAGGAGGGCAAACAAAAAAAGTTTATACTCGGGGGTCGTAAGTCGGGTACAAGTTGCGACAACATTGCAGAATTGGAACTCAGCAAAATAATGGGCATGAGATGGAATGAACAGACCAGCAATTTCAACTTGTATAGCTACTCCATTAATTACACTCATAACCTGGATCCAAACTCTTATTTGCCTCCCCACGCAGCACGAATTAACTCCAGATTGTGGATTTTTGCAGAAATGATGTGGTACTCTGTTCAAATCAGTTATGCATATTGCTTTCTCCCGTTTTCGGAAAATAATCCAGATGCATTCATGATGGCTTATGCTAAACTAATCAAAATATTTGAGACACAAGTCGTTCAAAATTTGTGGAGTGACTCGGCTGAAACTTCAGGAGGGAATCTAAACGTATACGAGAATTTTCTACCATTTATCCAACATTCTGCCTTTGGAGACTCAAGTCTTTTATCCAACAGTGAAGATTTTAAACGAGCCTTGGTTAGCTTAGATAAAGTATCGTTTGCGGTTCATGAGGAGTCTTTGCTAAACCACTGGATTCAGCGACCATCTAAGCGTGGCGGAAAAGACAAGGAGATTGATAACCCAAAGAGGTATTGGGATAACAATAAGAAGAGGCGAAGGAGAAGAAGAAGAGCAGTAGACTTTGCGGATGGGTCTGTCCCCGCTGCCAATGACATCTCACAATCGGAGACTAAACCTACTCCAGTGTCTACTACTGATGGAAAAACTGAAATTTTGGGAGTTGTCAAAACTAGAACTGAAACAGAAAAACCAATCGTAGTTGATTTTGAAAAAATTCCATCAACAACTACGAATTATGGCACAACTCTTAAGTCCGTACAATTTGAAATGGAATCAAAAAATGACAAGAGTGCAGCCGTATCGGAACCGCCTCTAATATCAACGACGAATAAACCGAGTCAAGAAGAACCTGAAGTGAAAGCGGAAGTCAAGGAGAAACAAGTTGAAATTCTTACAGAAGCTATTCAAGCATTAAAAGATTTAATCAGACCAATGAGACATAAAACGGGCGATGAAATTAAAGAGACTGGCACTATTCCACAAAATTTACACGAGCAGACAATAGGCAGCTTAGAGATTGAAAGTCACACAAAACAGCCTTTTAATAGAGAGAAAGAAGGAATTGTAGAGAATCATGCTGTCGAAACTACCACAACCCCAAAAGAAACTAAAGTAACTGATGAGTCAGAATCTCACCACCAATCCGAAAAGGAAGGTTTGGAGAAGCACATTGTTCAGGAAAATGTATCGGCTGATGTTCCAACCAAAATTAATCCTGATCAAAAAGACCAAGGCTTCATAACTGCAAAGGAACCTAAAGTGACTGATGATGAGTCTACCGCTCACCACCAATTAGAAAAAGAAAGTTTGGATAAACACATTGTTCCGGAAAATGTAATGACTGACCTTACAACGAAGATCACTCTTGGTGAAGGTCAGGAGGAGAAAGCCTCTCGGACTACAGAGGGAAATGTAGAAGATTTACTTAATAAGCCTGTGACTAAAACAGTTTCTGTAACCCAACAATATTCTGAAGACCCGAAGCAGGAAACTTCTAGGGATCAATTAGACGGAGTCATTTCTCAAGTTGACGTTGTAACGGTTCCAGCGCCAGTCACAACTGAAGTAAAATCCTCGACTCAAAAAGACGAGACAAAGGAAAGAGTTCCCAATGCAACGGAGCTCCCGAAACAAGACAGATTGACTACAGCTCATACCCATGATGTAGGTGAAGTCATTACGAATTCACCTCACAACGAAGTCAAGTCTACAACTTCCAACTTGGAGCTGGAGCAGAGTACTTTGGTTCCTGAGGAGCATGTAGAAATCCAAACTCAAGATAAAGCAGGTTTGGGGCAAAAACAAACTCAGGTACCTGAGACAATCGAAAATACCAAACCTGAGAACATTGTAGAATCTGAAAAAAGAATTCAATCTAGTACTCCTCCTCCAGATACAAACAGCAATCATGAGGGTCTAAACGAAGAGCCCATTACTGAAGCAATTTTTGCTCCAGCAATTGAGGCAGAAATAATGATGACGTCAGATGCAGAAAAGCATTTAGACTCGAGAAACTTGGAAACTCAGGAAAACCAAAATCAAGTGGAGACGAGCACGAGGAGAACTGAGGAAGGGTCGGAGGCTGAGTCTTCATCCTTTTCGCCAATCAATCCAACAATTCTCACTCCAACTGATGAACTTTTAAATGATTTTGGAGTAACACCTGCTATTTCAATCATCTTGGAAACACCTGAACCAATTTCCTCAAAACCATCACTGTCAAAAGAATCTCGCAACAGTGTAGTACTCCCTGACGAGAGGAAGCTAGTCCTCTCTCAGTCTTCAAACTTTGCTCAAGCACCTGCAGAGGATCTCACGGGAACTGAAATGCAAGATAGCCAGGACAGATTGCTTTCCTCAGTCTTTCCCAATCATGATTCTGTAGAACTGAAAAGACCCAAACGAGAAAATCTTGAAAAGTTTGAAATCTGGAATGGTCTTGCTTATTGTTTGGTTCTTCAAGAAGGTAGTAATAAGAAAAATGCTTTGAAAACGATTCCGAGCTATATGGATTTAGAAAATAGTGGGATTTGTCAAAATGAATTTAAAACGAAATGAATTGTTTTCATGAATTTGATTAATGTATGAAAAGCAAGGTCTGACTTTTAATGTGATTACGAAAAAGGAATACTTATGTAGTTTAAGTCTCAAACTGTTTTTAAACGAAACTGTCATGCGACCGGGTTGGAATTTTATTTCTCGTCATGTTGAAACGGTTTCACAAAGCGTTTGTCCTACAAAGTGCAAAATATTTTAATACTATACTACTGCAGAAATTCGCCTAAACTCATGTTATTACGTGTCAGGCTGTAAAGAGAGTGAGTACAGAATACAGAACAAGTATGAAATATTAATTAATTATAAGTATACATAATTTTCTTAAGTATTAATTTACCCAATGTCGGAACTTACAAGGTTGTACCACGGTTGGTGGAAAACGTCATTGTTTCGTTGGAGCGTTACAAAACTATAGCAATGGGGCACGCTGACCTTAGCCAATTCTGACGTTATTTTCTTGAACCTCAGCGTCATGGGCGGAACATTTATGACGAATTGTCAGAAATTAAGTTTTTCAAAGTTTATTACTGAACACGCACTACGCGCGAGGGAACAAAAACTGCCTGATTGATTGATCAATGGCTTGACATTTTAGTATCGTAATAGCCCGCAGCCATAAAGTCCCGATTGAGGCCACAGCCTTTTTTAAAAATTACGTTAAATGGTAAAGGAAAATTAAGATCCTCTATTTTCCGCCCTATGAAGACGATAGCTGATATGCAACAACGGTGTATGTAAATATTCCACTCATTACCTAAAACAAAAGTGATGGCAATTGATAGCAACCACATCTAATTTCTCATCTTATATTTTTTTGCAATGAAATAAAATTTTTACCGTCCCCATGAAGCCGTACGTTAAGGAGAAGAAGTAGCCATGAAATCCCACTTGATTGTTAGCCATGTCATGGTAAATGATTGCTAGTCCATGGTCTATTTCCTTTTGTATTTCATAAATATTTTTGCTTTCAAAGTCACTCCAAGGTAGATCAATAGCACTATCTGCACTCATTCCTTTTTCTGATTTCGAATTCGTGTTTTGAACTTGGTTTTTCATAAACAATTGTTTATCTGCTTTCTTGATAAATTCGGCCTTTAGACAAGAAAGAAATTTGTTGGCCTGCACACGACAATAACAAAACATTGCATGATTGCGTATTGACGAACTTTGGTACAAAAATAAGTTATAATTGCGAAAGTCTCCTATCAAACATTTACCTTGTAATTCATTTGGGCTGAAAATAGGAGGCCCGCAAAAAACGGAACAAATAAAACTAAGCTGATCATAAAATTAAACCCAGTTTCAGTCTTCCCAACAAAGACCGTAGCAGCTTGTTGCGAAATAAATAAAGTTTCCGTAATAACAACGAACAGAACAAAGGACTCCGCACATTGATTAAATTTTTCAATCAGAAACGATGTCTTGATAAAAAGAGTAATTTGCTGTAGAATTAAAAGGCTTTTTAATAATCCTTACGAGCTGGCTTGAAATAAATGTAGTCAAATGTACATACTTTTAAAAATTGTAGTTGCGATCCATCTTCAAGTTTCAACACCATTTCAAGCAGCTTTCGAAAGTGGATGGCAAACGTAGCTATAAACAAATCCCCACAAACCCAACAAAACTCGCTGACCAGGTCTACAAAATTGTAAATGAACCCAAGAAACTCGAAAAGAATTACTGGATCCTTGCCATTATTATCATGCAGTCCAGCCGAGAAAGTATTATTCAAATTGGATGATATAACCGAATCAGAAGGTAGCCGTTGGCTTATCACGATTCGTGCCATACTTACAACGAATTTCCCAGAGTAAATAAATAATCCGTGAATACCCTTTTCCTTTAGAAAAATTTGCTCCCACACACACCATTCCGCCTCGCCAACAGAATTGGAAAACCCCCAGAAAATGATCGTGCTCGTTATGATAATTAATTTTACAAAAAATTTCTAAAATTGATAGCCAAGAGTTATAAAACATATTCCATAATCATATCATGAACTAGTGTTTCGACTTACCGTTTTTGTGATGCCTAGCGGTTTAAAAAAGTGCCAAGGTGTGATTGTATCGTAGTTACCCCCACTGCTTTGAATAATGGAAACGGATTCATTCAATATTTTAACGATAGTATCTAGACGAAACCAAAGTATTTGAAGAAACACAATGACGAATACAGAGTAGACGCAGTAGCATATTCGATAAATAATTGAAATAGTCTGCGGTAGGTCGTCATTTCTATCCAACGCCAGTTTCAAGTCGGTGAATACGTTTACCATGAACAGGAATCCAAAAACAGCGCATGAAATCTTCCCAAATTAATAAACAATCAAGTAAGTGATAGTCATAGGTTTTAAATATTTGAAATTAGAATAACATACTTTACGCAACAAACTGGGTTTACGAAGCACATACGCAGGTCCAGAAGTAGTTGAGTAGTTCTCAGCCAAACGGCTTGGAGTCAGAAACACATAATGAGCTAGATCAAGTATGATTAATATGTAGGAAATCGTATCTATATGACATGACGGGAAATATTTAAGACTTTTCGTCTCTTCTCCAAATTTTGGTTTTGATTTTGCTTGATTGTCCTTCTTCATATCTGTTTCTCTTAAGAAAATTGTTGAAGTGACCCCGATGGAACTTTTAATTTCCTCCATGTTTTAATGTTTCCGAAACGCAACAATTAAGACTTAAAATTAGAGATGGCTTTTGTCAAAAGCGACGACTTCGGCCAAATAATGCAGACCATATGCACTTTCGTATTTTACGGTGACATCAAATTAATTTTTTCTATTAATGCGTAATTTCTCAATTTAAATGTTTAATAGGCGTGGTTTTAATTTTCATCGACATTTTTTATAGCAATCAAAGAGTTTGCAAAATGTAAGGAAGGAATGTAAATATTTTTTGCAGGTTTATTATGACGATTGTGAGTTGAATTGAATGGTTAGGACTGTGTAAGTTGCAACAATTCCAAGAAGCTGAAAATAATCAAATTAATGAAATACATAATTCTCATATTGCTTATGTTGGTCAATTAATTGTAGAATGGTTAATAAATAAGTAGTAAATACGGTTGCTGCGAATCCAAATGTAACAGTAAAGAAACGACACTTGAACCCTACATTACTAGCCAGAAGATACTGGTTAAAAATGCAAATTCCATGATAAATTTTGTAGCTTGTAGAATCATCTTCATGTTCCCGAATTTCCAATGACCTTTTCTTGATGTTTTCAGCAATTTTTAAAACCTGGGGTATTAAATAAGTACATTACTTGTATTGATTATATGAGAAACCTATTGTTCATTTTTCACTTTTTACCGTTTCATGAACTTCAGCCATGTAATATATCATGAGAGCAAAGGAAAGGCTCATCAATGAAAGAAAAGAGAAGTAATCTGATTCCTTTGCAGATAATAAAAGTCCCAGTGATATGATGTGGTAGAACGCTACTGATACAACTATTGCAAAAATTATCGGTCCAAATGTACGATTGAATTCGTTCTGTAAATCTACGACCCGTTCAATCGTTTGAATAATCTATAATTTTTTAAAATACTAACATTTACATTAAATTACATGTTTATTATAAGTTTATTAAAATGTAAGAAATTTGCTACCTTGTAAATATCTTTATCGGAAGATGTTGAAAGCCTTTGCACGCCCAGAGAAAATAATCTTCTAAAATAAAGGGCCCATCCAATTAGAAAGTAGATGCACAATTGCCACCCTAATTCAGCCCCAAATACGATCAGTAGCCAAGCAATAGTTAAGAGGTATGCTAATGGACTTTGGTGCCCTACGCACATGAAAGTACTAATTCTACAAAATGAGGAGGATGTTGAAAACACGATCCCGTCGATTCGGGCATTGAAATTGAAGCCGCTGCTTCCGCCTTCAAACTTTACAGAACCCTTCCCGTAGTAGTACGCAGCGTTGACCCATGCAGAAACGGAAATAACAAAAATGCAAGAATATCTGAAGATTTTTGATGTCTGAAAATATTAAAATTATAAAGAACGTTAATGAACGTATCGTTATATTCATTTACCGCAGCTCAGTGAGTATTATTACCAGTAATGGTTTTAGAGAACATCCTACGTCATCAGCGTTCGTATCCTCTGTGAGAGTTATGTAAATATCGTTCCCAGAATTTATCCAATCACTCAGCTTGCAAATTTTTCTGCTCCACATCAGTACGAACCAGCAAAGTTGACAATAAATGTACATCACATACATGCTCTTTTGCAATACAATTGCAAGTTGTGCACTGCCATGAGAAGTATTTTCATATAATGTTGAAACGGTACAACCCCAAATTGCGTACAATATGAATAAAATTTGCCAAATGAAGGACACGACCTTTTAAGGAGGTTTAAATTAGTGAGAGTCAGTGAGAGTTAGAAAATAAATGCATCATGAACCATTTGAAATTATTTATGCAATCCGGCAGAAATAATAATGAGATTGACAAACCTGCCGAAGACGAGAGCCAAGTTGACAAAAGAATTTACCGGAGCTTTCATCGTACATAATACGATACGGAGTGTGAAGAATCCAGTAAAAGTAAATAAGTAATGAAGTGATTGAGTTTTCATACAAGTTTCGCTGGTTTGTCATATCTTTCGTGTAATTTGCTAGATCCAAAACTCTGATGTTGTAATTACCCACACTCGGATTTGTAAGAATTTGCAGCTTCCGTCTATATCTTTCTGGCAATGAATATGACGATGTTATAACATTGTCCAGAAGATTCATTCTTTTTTTGGAAATTCGGGTTCTCGAATTTATTAATACTCTTTTGCTAAAACTTACTTTTATGAGCGGATTACAGGAAAGGGCAGCCGATGGCACAATAATGAAATTTAATTTGAGATATGGCTAACATGAATTGTACCTAAATGTTAGTATGAATAGAAAATGGGGCAACGGAATCTATATAAATACGTACACACCTAATTAAAGTAATGTGCAAATAGTCCTTAGGAACAATCAAGTTGCATTTAATTTGGAACGTGGAACAAATATTGACACCATTCCTGAATATTTATTGTAATTGTAATATACCAATCCAAGACACTTTCGCTAATAATCTGTTTAAGCTGAATTGAACTGAACAGCAATAAAAAAATTTAGGGTTAGGTCAAGCTCTAAAATGGAATTTGTGAAACGTTATATCATCTAAGATAAATGGAACGCTATTTATCTGTGTAAGTATTTTAATGAAATCATGTCATTACAAAGAAATAAACTTTATTTGTATGATACAGTAGTAGCTATTCTTGTAAACTAGTCCTCATGACATATTGAGACGGTTAAACCATGTATTCCGCGCAACAGAATTGAAAAATGAGTGACGAAAGAGTGAAAGGACTTTAAAATTACAATTATAAAAACGTACAATTTATGTATATTCGTGTAGGATCGCCTTTTGATTTTCAATACTCATTTGGGGTGTAGCAAGACGTTGAACAAAAGCTTGTCCAAAATAAGTTAAAGATGAACGTGTTTAAAGCAACTGTCTTCCATGATTTTGTATAAAGTATCTATCCGTTGAGAACACAATTTAATTAGAGCTGTTGTACTCGCTATGCTATTTCAAATAATGGAATCACATAATCTATCAAACAATATCATTTGTAAATAAAGGTGTAGTGTGTACTTTACTATAATATACCACCTGGAAATTGAAAGACCGAAAGCACTACTCAAATAACAATAGAAATTGCAGAATAGAGCTGACGCCTGCTTAAGACGACGTAAATTGGATGGTAAATATTGTGTACGTTCCAACTAGTCCAAACAGCTATAATTAGTACGTTTGAATTTTGAATTACTATTTACTGCACAAAAATAATAATATCCATTTGTAATACATATATGATTTTTCTTCAAGCTTACCGTTCCAACAAATCCATATGAAATTACAAAAAATTCCTTTCCCCTAAATCCAACGTTGGTTGATGCAATGTATTGATGAAACATCGTAATTCCATGATGAACATCCAAAGTAATTGAATCTTTATCTTTGTTTTCACATTGATCGGCAGATTTTTTCCTCAAGACCTCTGAAAATCTGTTTGCCTACAGAGGATGAAGCAAAGATATTATGATTCTTTTGCTGACTAAAAATATGCTCTTCATTAAAGATCTATCATGCAGATATTATTATACCAATTGATTAACTTCCGCCATGCACAAAAGCATTGCCAGGGTTGGGATTGCAGAGAATAATGAATAAATATCTGCTAACAAGGGCAATCCTGATTTTCCAGCAAGGATCAGACCCAGAGTGACTGATTTGTAGGAGACAACAGATGCCAAAAACAGGATAAGAAACATGCCAAAAACTTCATTGAAGTCGTTGATCAGGTTGATAACTCGCGTTGCTACTTTTATTCCCTGAGAGAATACAGGTTTTTAATTTTAAATTCTTCATTAGGTACTTTAATATGAGAAGATATATTATTCAATTTACAAACCAAAAATATGTCCTCATGAGAAATCGATTTTTCAAATTTGATTAATGTAAGTCTGAAGAGTTCCCTAAAGTACAAAGCCCATGCAATGAGGAAAAATATGCTTATCTGCCACACCATTTCTGCATTAATCATTATCCATGTCCAAACAGTGGTAATAAAATACGCTGTGAAGGAATAAGATCGCGTATCGCTCACAAAACTGCATAAAAAATTATGTATTTTGCAGAAGGAGAACATGGTAGAGTTAACCATGTCGTCTAGCATTGTCACAAAATCGTGATTGGGGTTGGAAGCGTTGTGAAGTATAAAAGAGAATGCAATACTTCCGGTGTAAATTGTTATAGCAAAGAGCATGATGCCTTTGAAAAGTTGGGAGTTCTATTAGTCAATGAATAAATGATCCACACTCAACCAGATTTAGTAAGAGGATGATTGCTAAGAATATAATTGTTAATTATTACCATTAAGCGCGCATATACGGGTTGAACTACGGCTTTAGCATCACTTGCTTCCCCATTATCCATTAGCTCTCTGACAATCTTTCTCCCCTCGTTCAACAAAGGTTGCAATCTTTTCAAGTCCCTCCAAAATGTAATAACCCAGGCCAATTGAAAAAACGCATAAATAATGAACATAACCCTTTGTAGTGCGTAAACGGTACTCCCCAAATTACCAGTTCCATCTCGGAAAATGGAAATTGTACCAGCCCAAATTGCATACCAGATAAAGGAAGATTGCCAAACTAATGTTAAAACCTGTTTAAAAGACTCAATCATTTCAACTTTAACATGGATTTTTTAGCCCAGAATAATATTACATACTAATTAATGACTTACTTTACGGAGACTTGTCCCCTCTAGACGAAGATATCGACCAGAAACATTATCAAATTTGATATGATCTGGAGTGTAAAAAAGGTAATAGTGGTAGGATAGAAAGCAAGAAACTAAATTTTCATGAGGAAACTGTGTCTCAAAATATTCCATGTTTGAATTTTGAACCTCAAATAGCTCAAAAATGTCTTTATAAGGCTATTTACTACGAGAAAATTCTAATTTTTTAAACACTTGACTCTGGAAAGAACGACTTGAATTTTGCTTGTGCATCATTTCCGCTCAAATGTTATTTAGTTGTTCAAAGTCTTCAGAGGAGTAATGAAGGTAATGGAAAGACAACGTTTACATAATGGTTGAAATAAAAGACCTTACAATAAAAAACATGTCAATCATGTTTTGACGTAAAAGAAAATTATTTCTCATCAGGTCTAATGGGCAAGTATCAACAAATAATATTAGAATTATTCAAAATATGGGTCTTTAACACAACCGCCAGAGGGTGGATTTGTTTGCACAGGTTTGGACCATAGATTGATAGATTATATTTTTTTATTTATCCAAGCTGAATGAATGAGAAATTAATTTATCCAAGACAAAGACATATTATGATTATTATTAATGGGTTCTTGAAACATTAGAAAGTATGAGAATTAAAAGCATCGACATCCATCAATTTCTTGACCTTATGTCACAAACCAAAAATATAATACAACTTTATTAGGAGTTTCCAATTGATTTTATTTAATGTCCTAAAATTACATTGTAGTACTACGGGTATTACATATAGATAGAGATAGATTTTTAGAACAAGTTTACGCAATGACTTGAAAATACGTTATGTTATGCCCAATCACCCCCTCAGTTCTATAACTGTTAAGTTGGACAGTTACAATAGATAGTGTGAAGATTATTCCTAGCAGCTATAAATATAAATAAAGCTTTAATTTAATACTTCTCGATTGAGTATCGATTCAAAAACTGAAAACTAGTACTCACCTGTGCAATAAACGCGTAGGAAATAGTAAAAAACTCCAGTCCTTTAAATCCAACAGATTTAGATAGAATGTCGTGGTAAATGAGTTGCATGCCATGAAGATTCGAAATCTGACGCAGTTGCTGGTCACCTAATCCAACAGATTTAGATAGAATGTCGTGGTAAATGAGTTGCATGCCATGAAGATTCGAAATCTGACGCAGTTGCTGGTCTCCAGATATGACGAAAGTTTTCTTGATTATTGAGGGAAACATCGTGACCTAGGTGTACAAAAGGTAAAAGTAATCAATATCAGAGTCAATATTTGGTAAAAGTACACCAAATATAATTTGCAGTACCAGTTTGCGGACTTCCGCACACGTCAACAACAGAAGCACAAATGGTACATAATACAAGGATGTCAGAATGCCCCACACAACTCCAATTTTATCCCCTTTTAAAATGGCAGACAAAGTTATGATTTTGTATAGAAGCGAAGAGACCACGACAGAAAGTACTGGTGACCCGAATATTTTGTTCCATTCTTCAAGCAAAGCTGTGATTTCATTGAACGTCCCAATGACCTGAACGAAAAAGAATTACTAAAAATCCTTAAATTTTGTATCAAATCAGCTATAACTTGCATTACCTCTTGTAAATTCATCAAACCACCCCTTTTGACTTTCTCCAGGAAAGATTGAAGTAGATGTCTAAAATAAAATCCCCAGAATATTATTGAAAGATGGACATACACGCAAGAAACTTCTACAACCAGTCCCAGGGTCGTAACAAAAGTAAAAATCAAATATGATTTGAGGGAAAGTTCATTGTATAGGTAGTCCTCTGTCAAAGTTGAATTCTCATTTTCATAATTTAACATCAAACTGTTGGCGGCATATGTCTCGGGACCACACATCACCTCATGATAAAAACCACAATAACTGGACAGTGTGTTTCGTACAATCGCTGAAATATCAATTCGGGGTGATTTGTCATTTTTTGTCCAATTGATCATCGCCGCGTGTAATACACTCAGCGTGAATGTAACGGTGGTTCCAGTGAAAGTTAATATGAATGGCCAAATAGAAAGCTTGACCTGAAAATGTAAAATAAAGCTAGATTTTTAGAAACAACTTTGGATAACAGTAGTAATCTAAGTACACAACTTTAGATAGTAATGATAGTCTAATCGTAAATATGTAGAACATTGTTAAGTACATACCAGTTTAGACGCACTGTTAATTTGTAATTTCTTTAAAATTCGGTTTCCTTCATTTAAAATGTCTACTACAGCCATGCCCTTAGTCCACCAAAAGTTAGTGATCAAAACATGAAAAACCCAGTAGGTCACGTATCCCATATTGATAACAGCTTGGTGCACCTGTTGATGTGGTTCCAGTGAAAGTTAATATGAATGGCCAAATAGAAAGCTTGACCTGAAAATGTAAAATAAAGCTAGATTTTTAGAAGCAACTATGGATAATAGTAGTAATCTTAGTATACAACTTTAGATAGCAATGATAATCTAATCATAAATATGTAGAACCTTGTTATGTACATACCAGTTTAGACGCACTGTTAATTTGTAATTTCTTTAAAATTCGATTTCCTTCATTTAAAATGTCTACCACAGCCATGCCCTTGGTCCACCAAAAGTTAGTGATCAAAACATGAAAAACCCAGTAGGTCACGTATCCCATATTGATAACAGCTTGGTGCACCTGTTGAATTCCGTCAAAAACCTTGGACGTGGTCGCCCACAAGACATAGTGGAATACCGCCAGTTGCCATAAAGCACAAGCCAGCTAATTTCAACAATACCAACAGATTTCAAAACCCAAGTCTAAATCATCTAAATCTACCGGTCAATAAATGTGCCAAAATGGTGCCGGTGAAAGATTGATAAGATTACCAAACGAAAAAAGCAGGCCCGTTTCAAGACAAACTTCCTGCATCTAGCATCAAATCGAATGCTATGAGGAAACAAAAGAAGCCACGACCAAACGTGGTAGATGCTGAGAACAGCATCAGTGAAGGAATTCCTGGGACAGCTTTCTTCACTCTCTCTTCCTTTTACTGTAAAACACTGTCCCTCATTGTTACCCTTAGTTGTGATGGGTAGAGATTCGAGGTCAACTGACAGGTTACAATCCACGTCTGAAACTTTCCGGGTACTTTTATGACTCTGCATTTTAAAAATTTAATCAGTATTTATAACAGCTTTAAAATAACGACGAGAAAGAAACAACGCAAGAACCAGACACGATTTGAAACCAGATTGAATGAAGATCGAACTCTTAAGCGAAGCAAAACAAAGTGAATTCGGAAAGATTCAAACTATTCTTCATGTCATGTAATAGCATCATTCATCATTTCATAATGAAAGACAATTTCCTGCATAAAATTAAATTAAGAATTACATAAACGAAACCCAATACGTAATGGTCAACGCCCAAGGTTCAAACAATATTAAAAGCATCATCCAATGCCATCTAGTCTATTCATCGAAGAAAAAAAATTAAGATTTGGTTTAAGTTCAGGAAGGAAGAAGGAACTACCCATGTGCTTCATCAAAACAAAGACTTACAATTAAAATGAAAATGATATGCAAATTACTACCTAACGTATCGAAATCGTTTAAATTCGTTTAGGGTCGGGTTTAGAACANAAAAAAATTAAGATTTGGTTTAAGTTCAGGAAGGAAGAAGGAACTACCCATGTGCTTCATCAAAACAAAGACTTACAATTAAAATGAAAATGATATGCAAATTACTACCTAACGTATCGAAATCGTTTAAATTCGTTTAGGGTCGGGTTTAGAACATAAGTAGAACGTACTATTATTATTCCTTTAAATTAGTTCTAAATTCAGTTCAGCTTTTTCATGAAACTTTTCGATTCTTTCCTAAAGTGATTTTATCTCTGTTCATGTTCATATTTATTCCATGAAGTTCAATGCACTTTGTTGCACATGCACATTGTATAGGCTGCCAATATGTTTGCACACGTAGTTTTGCTTTCGTTTTTGAACTTAAAACACGTTCGAGTTCGTTTCCAATTGAGAGTGAGTCCCAAGTTCCAGTTCTTGATCCAACGTGACTTCTTATTCTCATTTCATTCCTATTCCATTCCCAGCTACCTACCTCAATAATAATCGTTGCCGTGTAGGACCTTAAGAACTATATTCCAAAGTCACTTCTGCTGTTATTTTTTAAATGCATAAAACTGACCATAGGATAGATTTACCATCGTCCAACAAACTCGGTATGCCAAGATAGTAGATAGATAGGTGTTTTTTATTTCTAAATTAAATCACGAGCAATTGTCTTTAATTGAACATAAAGCGTAGAGTAAAAAAATCGTATAAGTTGTATTGTTTATTTGTAATTATGTAGTTTAATTCTAGGTAAAACTTGTAGGCGTAGGGATTGAAGATGAGTTCCGAAACTCTTCCAGACTATCGAAGGCATGAAGTGTCATTAGCTGTGAATGAGACGCCGATTGTTTTAGTCTATCATAAGGAGTGTAAGTTTTGTTCTGGTGAAAAAAAAGTTTAATCATGTTCATTTAATTTTTTGTATGGAATCGATTCTGTTCAGATGGCGAGACAAATCGTCAACTTGCACAGAAATCCATCACTGCATT
The DNA here is from genome assembly GCA_027743895.1 of Seira musarum. Lineage (NCBI taxonomy): Eukaryota > Metazoa > Arthropoda > Collembola > Entomobryomorpha > Entomobryidae > Seira > Seira musarum. The sequence continues at coordinate 10,004 of JAHZMX010001537.1, read as the reverse complement.
TCACCAGTACAACAAGGCTGCGGTGCCAATTTCAATGGGAAATGCAGATCAAATGATGTATAAGGAATTGTACAAAGCTGTGGAGAATATGAATAATTCTGAATCAACTCAAAACACCAGTGAAAAGTAAACACTTATAGAAATCTGTATTGTTTTCTCTCGGTTTTTAGTGTCCTCAATTTTGATGAATTCTTCCTACTTTATGGAATACTTTATTTTTATTCTAGGAACATAATGGTTGTATTCAACGGCCCCCAAGAAGACTGGGTTACACCACCTAAAAAGGAAAATGGGAGTGGTGTTCGCATTCGGATCGAAGCTCAAGCCTTTCTCAAACGCCTATTATGAAATTTGTGGTTCCCATCTGGACGTGGTAGTTAGCGGTTATTTGTGCAATACATATTACAACGGTGGACGTAAGAAAGCTGTTCCGATTGGGAAGGACGGTTCCACGAGTAAATGTTCACTATTTATTGTACCTATTTGAAATACATTAGATGTTTTATTTACTTTGTTAAAGACTTGATCACTTGCATTGAACATTGGCCAATACAGGATTACGGGTACTCAGCGATGGGAGAACTACTGAAGTGACTGTCTCAATGCCTCCAGGACTACTCGAAAAATCATATTTCAAGGTGAATTCTGAGCTTAGTATTAGACTGTCTTGGTTTGGACCTGAGCCTATCTTTGGTTACCTGCCGCACTGCGAAGCTCTTCGCAAAAAGTCGAAACCAGATTTGAAGATTACTGTGGCCGAAAGAAATAAAACGTACAAGTGTCATTCAGAGCTTTTGAGAGGTATAATACAACTCCTTCTCTCGTATGTATCCAATAAAGTTGTGTAACTTGTAATATTGTTATTTCATTTTTTATTATTTGCTTGGTTTGTTTCATTTGTATTTGCAGATCATAGTCCAGTTTTTGCTGCAATGCTTTCGTATGAAATGGCTGAAGCCCAAAATAAAGAAATTGTGATTGTGGATTTCGACTCCGAGGTCGTTGAAGCATTTCTAAGGTACATCTACGCCGGGAATATTGTCAAACCGTACAAGGACTCTCACTTTTGTTTTGAACTGCTGTATTTTGCCCACAAGTACGACATTAATGAACTTGAAAAAGTTACTATTGAACTGTTCAAAAACAAACCGAATGAATGGCTGTCTACAACAACTGCGGTGGAATTGCATCAATTTGCCTCTAAGTTGGACCACTGGAAGGCGCTGAAGAAACTAGCCAGATTAGTCCTTCAAAGGTAGATATTTAAAAAGATCAAAACGAACAAGTTAAAAATCTATATCCTCCAAAGCCATTCATATTAATGTTTACAGTCGTCGACAAGAGGTACTGAAACTCATGGATGAAATCCCTGAATTGCAGCAGCTGGACTTGGACTCACTGAATTGACTGATCAATTATGACCTGCTATCATAGTTTTTTTTAACTTCTGTATGTGTTCAATGATTATGAATAAGGTAGCGCATTAATGAGTTTATGTATTAGTAAGTAAGATGTACATTATTTGCCGCACAAAACATTTCCGTTGCAGGACCAAAAACGTTCTATATAGTAAGTATATAGCATGCTTATATTTTTATAATTAATTTTATTTTTTTATTTTTTTTGACGAATTGAGTTTATGTATTTTACATTGACTTAATTAATTTTATATACTTTAAATTAACTCTTAGATATCGACGATTAATTTAGAATACAAAGCTTAAAGCATAACATTTATTACTCGTTAGATATAGACGTTATCAATTATCTCGTATGTGTTGGCTTTTGGTCGTACAATTAATTTCCTTTTCCTCATTCCATCAAAACTTTGCTCTTGACGCCCAGTCCTAAAATTAATTGATATGGTCAACCAGGTTATATATTTTTGTACAGATGTTGACAGTACGATTTGTAATAATTTAGAATGAAATTTAGTAAACATATAATAAATGTAAGTGGCTTGTGCAAAACTATACTATTGGCTCGTGTGTTTATTCTAATGGTATTTCACCCAGTTTAATTAGTGAGTAGGTTATGATGACTCCGACCAACTGAAATTAATCATAATATAGATTAATCGTACATTAATATCGTACTCTGCCCTCAATACTGACATGGAGTATGCAATTAAAAATAATGCAATTTCTTTTCTCACATTTCCAACAAACTGGTAAGATATTGTAAAAAAACCTGCTGCTTTCAACTCCAATAGTGTTAGACAAAGCATCATATTGAACTACTGTCGTTCCATGAAGAATTTGCAATGTCTGATCACTGTCTCTGAACCTCAACCCTACGCAGTGTTTCTTGATCACTGACGGAAGTAAATGGCCCTGTATTCAACACAAGTGGGAAAGTCAGGAATAGCTGAAAATCTAGGTAGTTAAGTATTTTAGCTTTCCCTATATACATATAAGTAAGTAGATAGATTAGAAATTTACCGTCCGATGGAGTTCGGAACCTGTGTATAATGTCGCAATGAATGGGAGAAATCCGATTCCGTTAATTGTATCAAACCAAAGTCCATTATTATAGCCAGCTAAAATGTCACCGATTGTAGCTGCAGCATAGAGTACGCTTGCAATAACAAGCCAGAGCAAGTTACATCCAAAGATTTTGTTGAATTCCTCAATCAAACTTGTAATTTTTGAATGGAGTTCAATTCCCTGTAAACATTTAGATCTCTGAAGTAGTTTTCAGGAATTAAATGAGCTTATAAGGGAAATTATGATGCAAAAATTAAGACAAACTTCGTTCATATCGATTTGAAAATCTTCAATGGTGCGGATGCAATGCTCAATTAATCTCTTGAAGTAATGTGCCCATGAAGCTGTCATCATAAAAAATGCGACCCAAATGAGTTCCACACAAAATGCCATCGCTGACCAAAATGTTAGGAGAATAGAAGCAAACACATTTGTTGTAAATCTCTCGTAGAGATTGCATAAGATATCAGATTTAGAAGAACAGTAATTATGTCCTTGTCCATCAGTTAATTCCAGAAATATGTTGTACAGATTAGTCGAAACCGCAGTGAGTGGTAGTATCACGACAAGAACAAACGCCACCGTGAATGCTACTCCAATGAAGCTTGTGAAATAGATGGCATATTTTATAACTTTGGATTTCTAGAAAAGCGAAGTTGTTTGAGAAGTCATTTCGATGAAGAGTACAATTCATTAAAAGGATCGATAATTTTTATTACCTTTCTCTCCCTCATTTGTCCAGGGTCACTAAGTGCTTCACATCAAGTTGGAAATTTTGTTACCTTCGGATAAAAGCTTTGCGATTTGCTTCGCATTGAATCTCAAGCAAGCTATGACTGTAAAGTCGAAAAGCGCGTAACAAGCCCAGGTTGCTTTACTAACAATCACTTTTATGGACTGTTTGTCCTCCAAATCATTAAAGAAAATGAGGGACATGTAGATTGTCATAAACAATAGCCAAATGAGACTGAAAAACTGTAAATCGACACAAACTAATTCATAAAGAACCGTACAGGTTATAATTCATAAATTAATAAAAAACCTTTTTTAAGATAAACTTACTCGGTTCAGTGACTTTCCCCGTTTCAAAAGAAACCTTCCACTTTCCCCATCAAATTCAATTTTATCCGGAACAAGTAACGACCAATAAAATACTTTCCAGAAAGGAATAATGAAATACGAATTTGGGTGAGGATCTTTAGCCTTGGATGGAAATGGGTCGTTACTGAGGAGGATGTTTTGGGGTGCTGTGAGAAATTTTGATTTGTTTATCCATCCAGAATTTTGTACTTCTGATATTCGTGCAAACGAAGAATTTATTTTGGGTGAACTGCTATTCGAAATTTCAAAATGTTGATCGGGTTCGTCGGTTATACTAATTTGCGCCATTGTTTCAGTTTTGGAAGTAACAGTTAGAACAATAATGCAAATTGTTGATTAAATGTGAGAATAAATGAATAAAAGAGGAGATATAATGGTACTAGCCTCACCACCCACATCGAATGATCGAATGAAGTTGAATTGTGGTCCACCCATGGTCAAACTTTGAGCAAATGCTGACAAAACAATCGCTACCTAACTAATGTAATGCGAAGCATTTACATTATATACTTTAAGAACAAAGTACTTTCGTTTAATTCATTAAAGTTTATGTAAACAAAATTAAGAATAAACATTAAGTCTATAGGCTGATGATGAGCAAAATGGAAATGGTGCACGGTAGTTGATTATTCAATTAAAGATGTCAACAGAACGTTTTTTCTCCTTATACTTCAATAGATTTAGTGGAATTATCCTGTGGAAATAATTGTATCACCAAGATGGAATACGTCATGATTAGGCTCGCAATCTAAACAGTAAAATAATTATAGCGATGATATCAATTTTTGGATCAATTCTGGAAGATTAGATTACTTAGAGTATGTGTGAAAGGTGTAAGTATGAGTTCTTACCGTGGTTATGAATTGATAAGACACTGTGAAAAACCCCGAACCTTTTATTCCAATGTTACTGGTGCTCAGGTCATAATGAACTATGGCTATTCCGCAGAGAGATAAGGCGGGATCGCCACATTCTTTCGTAAATTTTCCATATTCGTCTTTTAGGATTTGGGCAAAGTTTCCAGCCTTGAATACAAGATATTGTAATAGTAATTTTAGAATATGAAATTTTTAAAGGAATGGATGTATTCTGCCTACCACACGTTGAACTTCTGCTGTCAAAAAGCTAACCACACCCATGGGAATGTAACTCAAAACCAAATGCAATCCTGCACTCATTTGGAGAAGGTTCCCAAATCCAGGAAGGACATATTTGAGACTGGGAGATATGTACGTCACAACAACCACAGTGCCAAAGAGACACATCACTCCATATATATTATTAAAATCATCAATGATGGATCCAATTTTGTTGAAGGTGCGAATTTCCTTTGAAAAGTCAAATCAATTAAATTTATTAATTTTAAACTTCAAAAATTTTTAAGGCTAGTTTTGACTTACTTGAGGTATTACAAAGTAGTGCCCGAGTTCTCTCATTGTTTCAATTCTCCAGTAAAAAATCATTATCAGTTGCCGGAAAATTACAGCCCACACTCCAAGATGAGAAAATGTCATCATCCAGCCAAAAACATTGACGAAACTTGCCACAGTATTGATTATATGCAAAATAAAAATTTCGTGATTGCTGTGTATTTCTATGAAATCCAGATTATTGCTTGTTTTCCCGATAGACTTTACACTCCCATTAACTACTTTATGCTGGTTGATGTTTCCGGCTAGTTCAGGGTAAAATAAATTTATGAAGTAAAGACAAACAGTAAACAGGACGTAGCCCACAACAAACGTCCACAGTAGGTGAGTAATATACTTGACCTGAAAAAAAATAGTTAAAACGATTCCATTAATTTGTCTTTTGTTTTCATCAGATTTTTTTTCATACGATTTTCATTCGGGGCGGTGGTTTCTCTTGTATATGCAATCGCCCGCTGAGTCCAATGATTTCGTTGAAAATTTTGCAGATGCATTTAGCCTTCGTCCAATAAAGGTAGAACGTCAGACAACTAAAACTGATGAAGATTAAAGTATGCTCCTTTAGCCACTTCTGAGAGTCCGCTAGTATCGGACGGTTCTTCAGATGGTGTCCCTGATGGAGCAAAGCTAAGAACAGGAACCACTTTTATCACGAGCCTGTAGAGGATTGTTAGTTTCCATAATATGCAGAATATCTGTGGCAAATAAAACACTAAATGAGTTATAACTTTCACCAAAATCTGAAACAAACAATGTTAAAAAAGACTATATATTGACCTTTCGAGGAATTGATCCCTTTCACTATTTCAAACTTTTTTTCACCACAATCATACGTGATGGTGTCGTGAAAGGGGAGGGCGTATTTCATGATGAACATTAGGGGCATAATGAGATCCTCGACGATTACAAGTTCCATCTCCATTATTTGATTATAACTCTGTAGAATACTTTTTTTGGATGGTGATGTCGATGACCGTTTTTGGTCTTCATGGCTCGTTGCGTATATTCGCGTCGGAGTAAGTGCATGCTTTTTTTCAGAGGTCTCCATTTCAAAATTGTTTACAAGGAAGGCGGCTAAACTTCTTTTGGTATCCATCAATTCAGAGGAGAACATATCTTCTGGAGATCGTATACTTACTTATCTTATTACAGTAAATCCATCACCTTTTTGAGAAAGAAAGTCATAAGACGTTGTTGACTCTTGATAGTGGATGCAGGACAGCCGTGCTCTCTCACAGTTTGTCATGAAACGAATGAACCGTAAAACTTTTCAAACATTGCAAAAATATATACTTTTTGCTTTGGATCGATGCGATATCGATGGGAAGAATTTATTTTTTATAACAGTCAGGCAGTTATAAATGAGCTTTTCTAATGCAACGAACCTCTTATTAAATGGAATGGTCGGTTTCGTAGTTTTATGTCATCTATATTTCGTAATCTTCTGTGATGGATCTCTTCATGTTAGAATACATTGCGTGCTTCACTTCGTGCACCCACTTCTAATGGGGAGAGGTACATGCGTCTAACTACCTCAACTTTCCTGACGTACCAACGATGACGATAATTACTACAGAAAATGAATGCTTTATATTTACCTAAAAAATTGTCAGAGAATAGAAAGGTCGGATAATTAAAAGAATAAACTTGAACAATAAATAATACTTTCTACTCAAATTGCTTTTGTCTGCATAGAATTCAAAGTTTATATGAAGCTCCAATTTAGTGAAAGCACGAAAGCAGCAATAAAAACTGTGGTACTGTTCCAGTTCAGGTAAAGAATTATTTACGTCTCGCCGGATCGGTGTCGGCTAGCTTTAACCATTTCTCATTCCTTAAAAATGTCTCTTGAGCTGCGTGTAAGGTGAGCTGGACTGGATTGGACAGTTACACAAAAATGAACTTATTTCTATTTTGTAAAAATAACTCCAGAATTGAAGCACTAGGTTCCGAGTCTCTTGTCCTTCTCACTTTTCATGACATCAGAGAAGAGCTCAAAATCCTTCAGATGTGATCATTAATTCACTTCATTTTCCCCTGTATGCTGTTTTCTTTCAAGTTGGACAGGTGAAAGACGTCCGAGTAAGCAAAGGTCCGCTTTTATACTTATGTAGTAGGATTTTTGAAGTCCAATAATAATTGAAAGAGCGAATCGTTGTAAATCATCGATAAACAATATGAGATAAACACGCAGGCGGAAATATCGATTTCGTGCATTTTATGGAGGTACTATATATTTTCCATAATATTTTGATGCATGAAAAATGGTTTTCAAAACAAAAATAATTCATGTGATCAAAAATGGAGAGGTATTTTGAAATATCTTGATTGTTTTATTACTTATTCAACAGTATTTATTTAATGAAACGGTAATGCCCGGATTAACTTTGGTAAATGAAGTCACCTATTTATGAATTGTGAACGATATTTGACGGGTGAAACAATGATGATTTGACTTCCGTCATATCAAGCGAGTACAGTTGTTTTTACTAACCTGATGTGCCTGAGCTAAGCTTGGGAAACATTTGTATTGCTGTTATGGTGTACGTCACGGTGAGACTCAGCATCTAAAATATAAGTAGATCAAAGAAAGTCATAAAAACAGGGATAAAATAAGATAATATATGGAATTTTTAAATTCAACATGATCTATTTCGTCTAACTAAACATCGTTTTTTTTTGTTTGCAATGTCAATGAAAAATCGAAAGAAATTTCACAAGGACAAATCAAAAGATATTTAATTGTTGTAGAACGTGATCATCATCGTAGAACGAGGCTTTTTCTTTCCACCACCAAGTTTATATTCTTGAAAGCGTTTGTAATCCTTTTTGGCTTTCGAAAATGAATTATTGATAGCAAGACGCAGTATAAAATTGTTCCTGCATGAGATAGTTGTGATTGGTGCTACTAATGTCTTATTACTCTCAAGTACTTTGACGTAGAATTTATCCATTGCTATTTGTAAATACATCATACAACAATGTACTTTCACTTGTTGCAATGGATCCAATCACGCAAAGAGTACTCTACAATATTTTGTTATGTTGGTTCGGGGCAGGTAATAATAAAAACTCAAGGGAAAGTGAAAACTTTTTCCCCCACTTACGGTAGCCACAAATTTGTAGGTGATGGTGATAAAAGCCATAACCTTTGAATCCAATGTTTGAGGTGACAATGTCATGATGAACGATGGCTAACCCATGAAGGGCTTCTACCATTGAAGTGTTGTACAAAAGTTTGGATGATTGCGTTGCTTTCCATTTGCCAAAATGATTCTTAATCCTATTACCAAAAGAGCTGGCCTATTTCAATAGAGAAAATTAGGTGAGCAAATATTTATAAACGAGAGTTGGTGATGATGACGTTTGTTCATGCTTTTTTGTAATAAAATTTCATTTGCTTACTACTCGATGAAGGTCGGACACCATTAGAATGGCCAGAATAATTGGAATATAGCTCATGTACAAAAAAAATCTGAAGCTGAGCTGGATAAGATTGCTGATTCCGGAAAAAGCCTGCTCCATACTGGTGGTTATGTAAAGGATGGCAATGAATGATCCCATCAATATGAGTGGGCCGTTGATATCATTCATTTCATCAACCAGATACGCAATATTGTTGAAAGTACGAATTTCCTATAAGAATCATGGGTGGAGATGAAAAATATAAAATAAGTAATGACTAGTTGTTTTTATTGTTTAAATTACATTTGCCAAATCCATTTGAAGCCCTCGTTCTTGAATTGTTTCAAATCTCCACAAAAATATTAGAAACAATTGCCGAAATCCTAGTGCCCAGATACCAGTATTAAAAAAAGATGCCATCCAGTTAAATGTATTTAAAAAGTTTGAAATGATCAGGAACACTTTCACGTGAAGCGGCATATCGAATNCATCAATATGAGTGGGCCGTTGATATCATTCATTTCATCAACCAGATGCGCAATATTGTTGAAAGTACGAATTTCCTATACGAATCATTGTGGAGATGAGAAATATAAAATAAGTAATGACTAGTTGTTTTTATTGTTTAAATTACATTTGCCAAATCCATTTGAAGCCCTCGTTCTTGAATTGTTTCAAATCTCCACAAAAATATTAGAAACAATTGCCGAAATCCTAGTGCCCAGATACCAGTATTAAGAAAAGATGCCATCCAGTTAAATGTATTTAAAAAGTTTGAAATGATCAGGAACACTTTCACGTGAAGCGGCATATCGAATGTAAATTCGTTCATGGAAAAGCGTGCATCAGAGACATTTTCGTAACCAAATATTGGCGACAAGCTGTTTTTATCTCTGATGATGTGATATGCGATTGCGGACAGCCCAGGTAGCAAATGAGAAAACGTACAAAATAGTACGGTAAAGGACCAGCATGCAATAGATGAACATCGGATCTATACGAAATAAGTAGAATGTCACAGTTTCAAAGCTAAAACAAATTAATTACGAAAACAAGTCACCTTATTACCAAAAGTGGTCTAGGAATTGATATAGTCTTCAGTGAAAGTTCCACAGATAAGTCTATCGCTTGGTTCAGAATATTTACACAATCCTTTGTTCGAAACCAAAGTAAACCGAAAACGACGAGACAGTAAAAAAGGAATGAAATATATGTCAGTCTCTTAATTGTGTAGGAAGTTCCCTGTTGATTTTCTTCAGAGACAGGTAAAATCTTTTGAAGAAGTCTCGTGATGATAACAATTTGGATGGTAATACAAACCACCTTTAAAAGGCCAAAGTATCCGTGAATAAATCTTTAGTGGTAACGAGGCTTGATATTTACTTAATTACCATTCTCATCCAAGAAATCTTGTCAATTGAAAACCTCCTAGATTTCTTTTCAAACCTGATCCCCCATGGCGATGGTAGAAAGTAGTTTACGGAAAATGCAATATATCTCACGATATTGTTGATGACCATATCCTCTGTCTCGGACACATGATCTTTGTTCATCTCAACTTGAGATATCTCATGACGAATTT
>JAHZMX010001536.1:0-36327 GCA_027743895.1 Seira musarum | reverse complement strand
TTGTTGCTTAATCACGGTGATGAATTCGTGCGTAAGAAGGTTAGTCAGACTTCATGTCGTCTCTACAGGATTAATTAAAAACACAGCAAGAAGCTCACCCATGGGAGCCATAGGAAAAGTTCAGTTTGGTTCAGTTCAAGGAAGCCAAGTCACTTTTTTATACAGGCATTATAATCATCATCATCATGTTCATCATTATATTGCAATGTGATGCCTGAAATATGCATCAAGCTTCCGATTACATTATGGATCATAATACGAGGAAGAATCTCTTTGTTTATAAATTCATGAGTTGTTTCAGGAACTATGCTTTACTTCCGTTTTTTGTAGGAAACAGCAGCGTACGTTCCATTTTTCTGTACTCCACCTCCATAAATAAGTCCAACTTTCAACTTGCTTCGCATCACATTTGCATAGGCCGCCTGCATGGTCACGTTCGGACTGAGTCCTGTTTTGTATAATTTTACACTGACATTATTTCATAGAAACAAGTCAAAGTGAAAGGAGACTAGACCAGCACTCGATTCACGACACTGACACTAACCAACCAACGAGTTCACGATAAAGTTACGAAACTTTCTTCTTCCTCCTTTTGTTTCTCTCTTTTTTCTCAAGTTTCACCTTTGCCCAACCTACATGTGCACTACGGCAACCTTGCTCCCCCGTTTATACTTTCTCTTTTATTACTAAAAGCACGATACGGAGTTGGTACTTGCCACTACTGCATACTTACTTCACAGGAACTAGGAAGTCGTCTTTGTCTAGGCAAAGGAGAAGAAGGATTTGAATTAAAAATGTAAAAGGTAGAACTGTCAACCGGAATAACATTTCCCTTTTCGGTGGCTCTAGGCGCGTAGTCGGAGTTGTCACATTTGTTTTCCTTTTCATTCTCCACTGATTTCTTCTGTTGAATTAATGAATTATGGAAATTGTCTTAGGTGGAATGGGCATGCAAGGAAATGCAAAAGCTTGTGCAAGCAAATGGAGAGAGGGATTCTTACGAGAGAAATCTCCGTTTTTTATTTATGCATTGCATTCCCATTTCCAGTTTCGGTTCGGTTAGTAGTTGGCAGCTGGTCTCTCTTTTCTGAAAATTATTTTATCTTTATTTTACTAACACAAAATGAAAGTCTTGTCTTCCAGCTTAAATGATGACAAAAACTAAAGTAAATATTTATGATAAGCATTTGCAACATTATGGGTAGCTTCCTTTCCATATTCTTGTGATTCAATTACAGAATGATTTACCATATTACGTTTATAGTAGGGTCGGCAATTAATGATTTCTTGAAAAATAAATTCTGTTCAATTTTCATTTGAAACAAGTCAAAATTGATACAAATTAAACTCCAAACCCAAAAACGTGACAGAGTTAAGTCTAATCTAAAATCAATATTTTTGGCTTTGTTCTACTGCTATCCATGAAAATGATTAATATATTGAAGTAGAAAACTTATCGATTTTCTTAAAAAATGCATAAAAGTAGAATTTGGCGTTTAATTTTGTGGGATGCAAAAATGCATATGGAAATTTCTGAATTTTTAATACATACGAAATTTTTTATTAATTTCTCTCGTTTCTATTTCCAGGACCTGAAGCGAGAAGCTTCTTCTGCACTACAGCTTAGTGCTCTGCAATATTCAACTTCTTCTGAGAAACCAAAGCGAGGAATTCACTTTAGCCTGAATCATCATCCTACTTATAACATGAGTTTTTTATTACCATTTTCTGCACTACAGTGCTCTGCAATATTCAACTTCTTCTGAGAAACCAAAGCGAGGAATTCACTTTAGCCTGAATCATCATCCTACTTATAACATGAGTTTTTTATTACCATCGGAAAGAAGCATCAGCAAATTCCGCAAATTCCTTAAGGGAATTTCCCTAAAAATGAATGTGCCCCTAGAATTATTATAAGTGCCCTGCTAAGTGTCATGAAATGTTGAGAATATTTGGGTATGTAAAAATCTATTTGAGAAAATGGGAAAACATTACACCTATAAGAAAAGCTTATAGTTCTTGTGCTGACGATAATGATGATAGTAAAGTAACGTGAAGAGATAAAAAGGCATGAAGGAAAACTACTTCCGACATTATCCATAAAAGTGAAGATTCAGTACTTTTTAAAATGTCAACAGGCGCAAAAAAACGTAGTATTATTCTTATTCTACCACACACTCTACAACCAACCACTATTACAACTATCCCATTATGAATGTGCGTGAACTTGTGTAATATGAAAAATATTACTGCTATTACTTCAACCAAAAAGGAAGAATAAAAAAAGGAAGATCAACGAAGGCGGAACATTTTCTTTTCTCCTGACACAAAGAGAAAAGTTATTCTCGCTCGTCTCATTATCCATGACGGCTCTATGACTTGTGAGTGAACTTTTTTTTCAGTGAAATGATTTCAGTTAGTAGAAGAAGAGGGGAAACGCGTCATACAATGGGAATGTGATGTGCCATCATCTTCTTCTTTCTTCAATAGCAGAAAATATAGGAAAGAAAAGGGGTGATCTCCTTCAGAAGCAAAAGAAGAAGAGAAAAATTTAACTCGACTTGAATGCTTCTTTTTCTTTTTTTATTTTGAGTGACTAACGAGGTCGCACTAAACTGAAAGGGATTTGACAAAAAGTTTAGTGAAGACTGCTAAACTGAAAAATTGAATATAATCCGATCACGCCCCTGTCTCAACCCAAAAGCAAGTAAGCAAGAAGTACTCTTGTATTATTATGGATGGACGAGAACAATTTACCATACAATAGTGTTGTATGTGTGACACTTTAACAAATTTACTACGGAAAAGAGTTGACACGTGAAAATTATAATAACACATCCGTCCATCTGTCAAGAAGGAGGCCAAACTATTGTGCGAGGAGGAAAAAAATACGCCTGGAAAGAATATATCACGAAACAGTATTCAAATCTGGGGCGTTATAAATCATTTCAAAATTCCTTTCTCCGAGGGGAGAAAGCAGTGCATCTGTTGTAAATAACTTTGCACTGACATACGGGCCGAACCTTAAGGGGAACGTAAAACTAATCTGAGAGACTTTTTTTTCTACCAATACATTCGCTATCGCTTCACGTACAAAATTTATTTGATAAGTGTAGCAGTGTTTGAATGACTATGACTATGAGTACTTATGTGCTTTCTTCCAGAAGGCGACATCCATTTCCCATTTAAAATATTTATTTCCTTTGCCCTCTCAGAAGTAAACTAGTTTAAAGAGATAGAAAAAAGGAAAGTCATACACGATAAGAGGGATTTCCTGGGAATTTGTAAAATTTTACACTCTCTCGGGCAAAGGAAAATAGAGATTGTTCGGTTTCAGGGAATCATTCATTCCACGACAGTTCTATTTCTCCTAGTCAGCAAGCGAGTGGGAGTGTGTACCTACGGTGGCTGATGTATAAACATTTAAGCGTTTTAAAATCCGATTGTATTCGAGGAAAGAAAAAAGGTTTAACAAGAACCTTGTTTAATACTTGTACGTGAATTGGAACATAATCAACGAGATCCATTTCACAAATCAGCAAACGGAAGTAAAGGAAAGAGAAAGAGGGCAAAAGAATTTCTTTCAAGGCACACACGCCATTTTTTTTGTTTACCTTTCTCCAGGCTTATGTTCAAGAGGGTATGAAGTAAAAAAAAGGGTTTAAGTTTTATCTAGGTTGGAGAAAGGAAGAAAAAAACTGCACCACTTTTTACAAGTCAAGTTAGAGTACTAAAGGACACGAGAAAGTTGTAGTTGTGATGGTTCGGATGTAAAAGGTAGACTTCAACGATTTTGTACAATAGGCTGACGGCAGTTTACCCAGCTATTCAAGATAAGGAGAGTAAGAGAGGATGTGGAGGGAATAACACACCTTTTTTCGTTTTGTATGGAAATCGTCCTTTGACAGGACAAAAACTGCCGCAAACCTTTCTTCCCACAGTGGAGAATACAATCAGCATAAAAGCCAAGGAAGAAGTAATGCAGTGCTCAAGGAAAAAATAAGAAATGATCATTTTAGTCGTTTACGAGACGACTCCAACAAAATACAAAACTACGTTACATTACGATACATAATATAGATAGTACAATAAGTACAATAGTTCCCCCACAGAAAACATCACGTCATTCTGGAATGTGCACATCCCCATCACAATATCATCATCCACTCGGGGAAGAAGAAGGAGAAAACAAGCTATCACATAGAAGCCAAGTTTGAGTGCTCACACACAGGAAACAATAAGAAAACTGACCGTTCCTCACTCACGATCATTGTTATCGCCATCCGCATCCTGTCTTTTGGTGACGTTTTATTATTATTGCCAATTGTAGTGGCACGAAAAGAGGGAAAATAAGAAAAGACATAAAGTTTTTACAGAATCTGGAGACATATACTACGTCGTATACGGCGTTCATAGTGTTTTTCTTTCTTCTGATTCTTTCGTAAGTGAAGTGGTTCAAGTGTATTATAGTGTAATTCAAAAGGAAAGTGAAAGTATAGGATTTTTTTTGAACAATTACCTTTTGGGTGCACTATCCTCCTAACTCAGCGTGTGTAATCTAATGTGCATGTAGTAATACGTAGAACGTGTTTATGAAAACTGTTAAGATTTAAAGACGGTAAAAGTAAAACAGTATGTACTTGTCCAGATAATATTATCTTCTAAAGTTATGGTAGAGTAAGTTACTTCCCAGTAAAAAAACTTTTTTCGTATGGGTGGCAGTGGAAGTGGTGGTGGAATATTTTTTATATTTAAGTCAAGCTTTGTCCACCATCCATGATCATGCTGCTCCCTGTAGAAATTTTGTGGACAGTTTTATTTTTCTTGCTGGCCCAGCCACAGATTTTGTGGTCTATGGGCAGCAGGCTTCAGCAGCCGCAACTCCAGTCACAGCAGCAGTTAAAATGGAGCCCTAGAACGATTTCCACTAAATTTGGCTCCGTTAAGGGTCTCCTCTTTCAGAGGACTGGATATGAAGATGTAGAAGTGTACCTTGGTTTACCATACGCTTCCGCTCCTGTAGGAAGCCTTCGACTGATGCCACCGGTAACGAAACTACTAGAGATTACTTTCACCGATTACCATTTTATGGACTTTCAAGTGAACACGTGGAAAAAAATGTAATTGCCAATTACTTTTTCTTTGTTTTAGGTAAGTGGTTCCCCTTGGACTGGAACAAAAATGAATAGCCAACCCGCCCCATCGTGTCCCCAACGTCTCCCCAATATTTCCAATGAAACTGAAGCGCTCAAGCGGATGCCAAGAGGGAGGCTGCAACAGCTCAAAAGGTTGCTTCCCTTGTTGCGCAATATGAGTGAAGATTGTTTATATTTAAACGTTTATGCACCAGGTTAGTTAAACAGCTCATTTAATTTTAATATTCATCTCTAGAGGAAAAAAGGCACAGTGCATTAATGAATCACGATATTAAATAAATCCACTCACATGTTCACATGCTTTAGTGAACCCACTATAAATAAATGTACCAAATTCCTTCATAGGCGAGACACTCGTTATAGACATAGAATATATCGCGACTCCAATTTGGGGTAAAAGCTCAAGAAAAGACATGTAAAATGGACGTGTACGGTATGCGACATTTTACGAAATGAATGGATTCTTACTTTCTCCTCCCAAATTACTACTTTCATTCTTGAAGAAAAAGACGATCCGATGCTACTACATCCCGTCGGTTTGGTTGACAAAGATGCCACAAATTTCGATTCCTTTTATGTGTTTTGCCAGCACTTTTGAAAAGACAGGTAGGGAGGGTAGAATAGAAATAGCGAGCACAAAATTGTCTGCCATGCCACATTTTCCTGGTAAAGGACAATCTTTCAAAACAAACTTTTAATGAGTTTAATTCTAAATGACAAGTCTTTGTGTAACATTTTTGTGGTTACGTCAATCCCGCGGGAGCTCATCATCAGCAGTGCAGAGCAGTACACAAGAACGAAACACTTGAGGACGAGAAGGTAAGGTAAATTAGAGAGGGGGAGACGCCGAAATGAATAGGCTAAAAGTGAACAAGACTGCTACCACCGCCACCAACTATGAGCAAGACGACTACCATGTTCTACCGCACCGCACGTTCCTCTCAGTCTCACTCAACTATACTCCATTCCTTTTATTTGTTCTTAACGAGTTCAAAAGCTTCACTGGGACAGGGACGTTGATTCACAGCTTTTGAAGAAGATGAAAAGGGGTTTCATGGAAAACAAACACATACCACTTACTCGGAACTTGATCTATTATTATTATAAAAGATGCGTACATACGCCATATACATATTTATCTCTTCCTCCAAATTGCGTTAATTTGTAACAGTTGGAACGTTGAAAATGAAGGGAATGCAGACAAACTACATAATAATGATTTCAACTGAATTTTAATTTATGAGCATTGAACATCCAAAATTAAACACTTTGTTTGCTGATGAGTTTGATCGGGGGGAAACATGACAGTAACAGCTTTTTAAATTCTTTTCCTCCACCACTTGAAAATTTCTGTAGAGGACAACAAATCTCGATATAATGGACGACTTTAAATTGTTTTTTGTGGAACAATGTACAGAAAAAATTGTAGAAAGTGAAAGTAAAGAAAAATGCATTTCTTTCTTTGGCTAAGGTTTGCAATAAAGGATTACAGTTCTTGTGATTGGATTATGTGTGTACCTATAAGTATAAGGCTCTTATTATGGTGTTGATTGGGTTCTTGAAGGACTCCGAAAAAAGATTAACTAACAGGGATATAGATGATTGATGGAAGCGAAAGGATCGAAATCTTGGCGTATTACAGTAGGAATTATCCGTAGCATTAAGGCCGCGAAAATGAGGGAAGATAACGAATGATAGTCATTGTCCCATCTTTTGCGGAGAGAGTGAGAAGAGTAGAGTGTGAGCTTCGAGACAATCTATCACGTTCCTTTTCACACTTAACCTTATCAAGATCATGCTCCGTCCAAAGTATATACGCTACTCAAGTAATCCAGAGGATTGGATCGATCCAATCCAATGGCCTTCCCTGAGTGAGTGTTTCTGATGAAAGACGTTTTTATTAAATGCGAAGAAAAACTCTGGAAAAAGTAGGATGTAATCAAGTGTGAAAAAGAGTGTCAAAATGGCGTGTGGGAGGAAAAATACCTTGTTTTTAATCTAGCGGTGAACATTTGGCACCAACTGGAACTGAACTGGTCTTTCCACTTGAGGCTCCACTGATCATTGGAGAAGAGCGCAGGCTTTAGTTATACTTAAAATGGTTTGCGGATTTTGTGGAATGGACAAAATTCGCCAAACTACTTATACAAGATTAAGTTGCATAAAACTTTCATGTACGGGAAATTTACGGGTGATGTACTGTGCCAGTTTGTCTTGTTTTCCTTCAGCTTAAGGGTTCACAATTAATTTTTTTATTTTTTAAGTGTCAAATGGAAAATCTAATGGTCCATACGCCGTCTTGGTACACGTACATGGCGAGGATTTTGGATATGGTAAAACTTTAAAAAAATAATAAAATGTTGATTTTGTTTATGAGAATTTTTTTTAAATTTCTGAATGGCAAATGTTGGAACGGTCATTTTTCAGGTAGTGCAGGTCACCCATACGATCCATCCATGTTTGTCAGCCAAATGAACGTAATAGTAGTAACAATAAATTATCGCGTCGGGATACTAGGGTTTCTTAATGCAAATTCCGAAGGCTACTTCAAGTCTCCTGCCAATTTCGCACTTTTAGACATTATTGCAGCACTTCATTGGACGCAAGTAAGTGAAAATTACTTCAATTTTGAAAATAACTTCTAACCATCTCCTCTTTTTTGAGTCTCACATTTCCCCTGCATTAGTAGTACAGTAAAATTCATATTCCTTCCTAACTTGTTTTCCCTAATTGGATTCTGCAAAAAAGTTTCTCTTGCATCTTGAGTCCTGTAACTTTCATCGTAAAACTCTTAAGACGACAGTTTCAATTAACTTGTCATACTTAACTTGAATTTGTATCATTTATCAATATAGGAAAACATCGGTTTCTTTGGAGGAGATCGAACCAACGTCACTCTCATGGTAAGGCTTAGGCTTAGTTCATACTTATAAATTTTTCTTTTCCTAATTTTGATGTTTTTCACTTAACTTACTCTTGTCTTTTTAATGAGAGTGTCTTATCCGAAAAAAATGCGATTTGGTCTTGTATCTTATAGGGTCATGGGAAGGGAGCCATTTTTGTAAACTTCTTGATGATATCTAGTGCTGTGCCGACGGGTAAGTCAAATTTATTGCAACTTGAGTTTAATAATATTTTTATAAGAAGAAAGCTTCTTACATTACATTATTATCTTGACTCGTCACAACTACAACACAACTAAAAAAATCTTGAACCCAAACTATATAAAAATAGTAATGTAACTTTATTCTTCAACCTCATACTTTATATCAGTTCAACATTCCGGTTCTGGGCGGTTCGGTATTTGGTTACTCGATCCATATGTGTACGGAATAAGCTTACGCACAAAACGACATATAATGCAAAGTTAGTGTCTTGAGAACTGCAAACATTTTATCTTTGTCTAGCCTTCCTTTTATCTCTCCCACAATTTTGCAGTGAAAAAAAAAGAATCTTTGGCTTTCCAAAAAAAAAAATGAAAGGGGAAGTCGGGATTTCATAAGATTTTTCTTCCCTAGACCTCTACCAATCTTCAATTGTGCCTTGTAAAAAATACGATGGTGTATTATAATACATCGAGTAACATTAGAGAGATAAGAAGACGAGGAAAAGGAAGTAAGGAAAAAATAAAAAGGTTTTACTTTCCGCATTAGGCAAGCTAAAAGGGACTATCGGATATGATATCGATGTCAAAAGTAGTGAGTGCACTAGCCAAGTCAGATAAAGAACTATACTATTTTGAGAGGGAGAAAGAAAGAAAAATGATCGTGGCTGACACGACAGCGAGAGAATGTCTTTTGTACAACTTCTTCATCCCAAGGAATGTAATAAGCTGTGCCTTATGGATTGGATTGGGATGCATTATTTTTTTTGAAGGGAAAAGTAGTATTTTGTAAACACAGTGCTTATGCTTTCCCTCTTCCTCAGTCAGTTCAGCGTGTGGGATCATATTACACCAGCGATGAGATGATGTCGTTAGTCGTTAGGAAGTTTAGTCTTTTGAATGACTTCACGTCTTTTTTTACTGATGAAAGTCATAAGCAGAGACAGAGGAGAGTGCAATGCAATGGAACCATTCATTACCCATGCAGTCATCCAAAAATGAAAATGCGTGTATGAGCTTTAGAATTATAGAGGAGCCTGGTCTTGTCTGAGCCCGGTGCGGCGGTAATAATACGCTTGTGTAAACAAAATACCTCTTTACTGCATGAAACTACCGAAAAAAAGTCATTTTGTCAGTCTATGTATTTATTTCTTTACCCGACCCGTGTGTGATCATATCATCATGATCATGAAAATCAACCCTGCACGTTTTATCGGTTTCTCCTTCAAATGGCAAAATGAGAGTTTCTTTTCAGACGTCGCATTGGGAGTAGGTATTAGGTAATATTATAACGAACCAAAAAAAAAATCCTTCTTTTCTCCACTGATAATGATTTCAGAGAGTTGACTTCCTTCCACCAAATAGCTTTGTTTGTACTAGCTGGAAGAGCAAAAGAGTTTTGTAATGGTGTCGTTATCGACTACATAAGTACATCGACTGCGCTGCGTAGGATTGCAGACCAAGTTCCTGTTTGATTAGTGGCTTTATCGGCAAACAAGAGTGAACTTTAATAGATAGCTGTAAATGACCAGTTGTAGATCCCTGTAGACCGGCTTTCACTTGTAGATGAAGACAGATAAAAGGATAGTAAGTTTTGTCTGCGGAAGAGGCGGCAAAGACGATTTCCAATGTACATTAACGCTTAATGCGATAAATAGCCCTTCGAGATCGAGATGGAAAATCAAAAGGAGAACATGATCGTGATACCATTATACCACGATCCTGAGTAAACTTTGAAGTTTGAAAAAAAAATCGCCAAGACTTGATCAAAAGAATTTTCTTAATGTCTTTGGCCTTTAGAAATAAATTCTAATTTCAAATTGTCCCCCATCATCCCATCAACTACTGGAATGATATCATATGAGGAGGTCCAAAAGAAAAGTAATTTTCTCTGACATGTCGGATAAATGCTCAGGGTTGGGAGTTTAATTAAAGGCTAAGGATGTACATGTATTGCTTCAAGATAATCAACATTGCATTTACATTTTCTCATGATTTTCGCCTCCAAAACCACAAGCTCAAGGACTTGAGTAGACAAGCTCGGTGGAAATGTAAATATCAACACTCTACCATTTTGAGAAGAATGTGTACCTAAGTACAGCCACAGCCTACGCAGTTTGTCGTCGTTGTGTGCACAAAGTGGTAGGAGTAAGTAGTATTTTAGTACTTTCGTTGACCAGGGAGTTTCTTGATCGCCCATTTTTTTCTCCACTTACTTTTCTGGTTGAAAACTCCATGAAAAGTGTATAATTGGCTGTTGTTTGACTAATGCCAGAAAAGGCTGCAATAAATCGTTAACGGCCTCACCGATCTCATCAAGATTGGCAGGACAATATGTAAGGAGTTGATAGGAACAGGAAGACTCAAATATATTTCCATTACCAACTTTTTTCCTTTTTTTTCTCTCTCTCATTCTCTCACTATTTTCCCCCATTTAAAAACAAGAGAGGAAATTGAAGAGTATGCACACCCTCATCCTCATTCCTTCCATAATATATTGATTTCACAGTGTTCCTTTTCCCATTCCCTCTTGTTCTCCTGTGAAATATGGGTTGAGGGGAACTAATAGCTTTGAGGGTCCTCAATTTCTCTCTCATTCCTCCCATAATATATTGATTTCACAGTGTTCCTTTTCCCATTCCCTCTTGTTCTCCTGTGAAATATGGGTTGAGGGGAACTAATAGCTTTGAGGGTCCTCAATTTCTCTCTATCTCTTTTTTACGTACATCGCGGCGCGCGTAACTAAGGGAAAAAACAATTCCGAAATATTCGGTTTAGTTGTTGTAGTAGTAGTCGTCGTATTAAAACCTTCTCTGCCCATCTCTCTGTTTCGTTTCTAACGAGAACAAAGAAGACAAGAGAAGTTTGGCATCCTACAACTACCACCTCCAAAATAGCTAGTCCCTAAAAGGCATTAGTGAGGCCTCTAACAAACTAACAAAGATAATAACCTGGCGGCTGCAACACTAAAAAGAAGAGTGTGTGTAGTGATGATGGTCCTGGTAGTCCTTTTGGTCTGGTCTGGTCGCTGATGTTTGGTGTGGCAGCGACAATTTAGATAGGAGAGAATCTCTTTACAAAAGCATTCCACAATTTTTTCAACAGAAAAAAATCCTTGGCTTTTTTCTTATACGAATGGGTGGATTCGATGAATGAATGAAGATGCACATACATAATAAATATCTATAGTAAAGTATGAGCATTTGGTTGGGTCTGGGTCTTTGAAAAGGATGGAAGGACCATCATCACCTTCTTTCCCACTGAGCATTCCATTCCAAAAGGGAAATGATATGGGCAAATGTATCTTGTCCAGCTCAAGTGGAATTTTATTGAGAAGTGATATAGCTTTGCTTTTTTTTAAACGCTCCAACTTTTCGGACTCATTTTTTACCCGTGTGTCTCAACTAGTTACCAGCACAATCCAAGCCAAGTCAAGCCAGCTGAAGTTTTTTCTTTCTTTTCTGCAATGCAATCCAATGGAGAAAGGGACATATAAAATATCTTTCATATGGCTCCAAATATCCGGTTTCGAGAGCCAGAAAGAAAACGATGTACCCGCACTAGCAGCAGCGGTAGCCCAAGAAAAAGAAATGGCTGAACTACCTCATTTCATTTCTTCCTTTCTCCATTCATTGCAATACGTGCATACTTTTACAGCCGTCGAGTGCTCATTCATTAGAATAGAATTCTCGTTTCCAATCTCTTCTCTATATAGCCCAATTTTTGGTCCTGGGTAGTCTTCACTAATACAATATTTTTTAAAAGACTTATACCCAACGTGCTTGAATTGTATGGCGTGTGGAAGGTATGGTATGGTGGAAATAGAGATAAAAAACGCGTCTTTCAATGTGACATAGGCATATAATTCGCAACTTTTTATAAACACGTAAAAGGGAAAAAGCACTTACGTACATAGTTCCATTGGACATTTTTGTCTTGCCCATTGTCCACTTTTTTCTCATTGTTCGCTTTTTTCCCTACTAACTTCTCCCGAGGTATTTTATTTCTGATCAAAGGCCAAAATACGTGTATCATGAAACAATTTTTCGGATATCCGTCTCCGAAAAATAAATTTTCTCCGACAGAAGACCATAGATTGATGTTGGAAAGAAAGCAAACAAGCCCTGAGCAGACATTAAATTCCCAGTTGTAGCCAGCCTTTTTCTTGTCCCTTTTTGTCCAATCCTTTTTTCCTTCTTCCTTTTCTCTGCTTGACAATGCCGTGAGGTTTGGGGAAAAGGGAAAATTCTTCTCCTACCTTAACTGCGATTTCAATCACATTTTTTCCAATGGAACGAGTCCTATCTTTGGCCCGGTTTCCAGAACGCAGGAAAGGAGGCCTGTCCAGTAATTACATTTAATTTTCATTGATGAGGGAGATCGAACAGTGTACTTTTCTATTCCGTGAAATATGAAACTATTTTTATGGTGACAGGACAGGGGTTTCGTACAAAGTTCCGTTTCCTTTTTTCAAATTATTTTTAAAAGATAAGTTTAATATTCCCTGACAAGAGCTCTCTCGCTCAGAGAGCTATAAGTACATGATGTAAACTGATGTTTTGGTTCTCAAAGTCTTACAAAGTAAATGCTATATGCCCTAACAAGGAAAAAGTGTGTGCCTTTGCAATACAAGCTCGAAGCAAGCAAGTGAGAAGAAAATCGGATTCCTTTTCATAGAAATAAAAGCTGATTTATTCTTTTCACAAAAGCAAGGAAGACAGGATAGCTAGGTGCTTCTTTTCATACTTCACTGATTCGAGCGGACAGTGCCATACACTCTGACACGAATCAATTCCTTCAAACGTTTTGATGCCCTCTTCCTATCTCATCCTCCGCAAAAAAGTAATGTTTTCTTTTGCCGTACATTTTCTTGGGAAAGTCCAAGCTTCAAAAGTAGAACAAATGCAGACTGACTACAGACTCGCTGCAAAGGGCGAGACTGGGCAAGACAAATAAGTAATTTGGGTAGATATCTCTAATCCAACCCAAGTAAGCCATAGTATTTCTATCATGATTTTTTTGCATTGTTCACTTCACGGTCCCTAAATCTTACTGTACTGGCGGGCTAAATTAGGGACCCACGGGCTTCAAAGATAATATTGGCAGAACTGGACAGCAGACAGGCACGCCTCCGACATGCCCTAACCCAAACTACTCTAGACTGGCCAAGCCTGGTGGATTGGACTCTCATTGCTTGCTCGATAGTATCAGTAGTAGAACTGTTACGTTTTAGCCCTCTTCAAGAAAAAGAAATGCCTCGTAATAATATCAGACACTAGCCACGCACACTTCGTTTTTCCTCGCACTTCTCACTCCCCACATCACATCAAGAAAAACTGGGAAAGGATGTAACTTGAGTGGCTCAAGCGTGTCTAACAGTCTCTCAAAAAAGCATATAGTGAACTTCGAGAAGGTTCATTCATCTTCACTCGAAACAAGCAAGCAGACCATGCAACAGCAACACCAAGCAAGAGTGAGTTTTTTTCTCTCTTCTTGAGAAGAAAATCTACACAAGCAAGTAAAACTGCAAAATACGTATAAAAAATGATATTGCATTGCATACAGTTTTGGTTTGGTATGAGCGATAGGGAGACTACTCACTAAATCTATATTACTTTACTTAAAGCTTATCTTAGCTTTTGACTATTATATCAGGAGAAAGCATACAACGGAGCCAGAGAGCAAGGATTTTTTTAACCCAAATAGTTCAAGAGAAAAAAAAATGTCAGTTTTTCTTACGAAGAAAATGGGAGAACGAATGTACGATTTTTTAAATATTACTTTGGCATCAGAAAGATATGGTCCATTCACTTTCTCATGGAATACATGTGGAGAAAGACTTTGGTTTCCTGCTTTCTTCCTCTTTTCACAGAATGTGTATACCTATGTGTAAGTTATGTGTTATGGTGTAGCTGTAGGGAAAAATGAAAAATACGAAAGCACAAGGTCTCCTTCCTCTCTCAACCCATTCACTTTCCTCTCTTTTCTATTCTGGTTAGTCTTTTTGAGCTTGAAAAATGAGCCCAACTGTCAGCTTACCATTGTCTTCCAAGCTTAAAAAATTTTCCTCGTTCTAGTGTCCACTGCGCTACTTAACGTTTTTTTACTCTCTACGTTTTGCAAAGACACCCCAACCATAATCATTTTTAAGAAGAAGGAATTCCCTGCTTGACTCTTTTTTTTTACTGCAGGGAGCACAATGAGCAGCGTGTGAACCATCATTACAAGTAGCATCTTCCCGACACCTATTTACTTACCTTCTCACTTGCTTTATGATGATATCCATTCTTGAGTGAAGGTACGCACACAACTAAGTAAGTACAAATACAACAAGATGAGAGTGAAATAGGTAGTTGAGTTGTGTGAAGATTCAGCGAAACTGAGTTTTTTTTTATTTCTGGGAATAAGTGAGATCTGAGTTTGTAAGTCTTGAGCCCAGGTCCAGTCTCATGACAGCTCATGCTGGGCACTCACTTTCTTTTTTCTCTCATGAACGAAAAAAAAGAACGAATCTTCGGATACACACACACGAAGGTTGATGCAAAAATCTTGTTACATTTTATTTTTTTCTTTCCTCTGAAGAAAAACTTATTTATTTTTGGGTGTATTGAACGTGGCATGTGGCATGCTCAACTTTTAAAGTGAAAATTACAAGTTTCCATAAATTGATGCATAAATGCTAGCATGTAGTCGAGTCGGTTGGGTTTGTTCGTGTGTGGTATGGTCTACTTTTATAAAGTGTGAGAAAAACAAATACTATATGGCTTGGTAAGCTTTTGTAAAGGACAGAAAGCCATAAATTTATAATGTACCTGTCGTTCCAAGTTTGATCCAATTTCCGCCTCCTCTCCTTTTTAAATGAATGAATAAAAAAATCTCACCAAAAATCAATATTGCATTTTGCATGGGAAAAATAGTTTTGTTCAGTGGTGTGGAATCAAAAAGAAGTAGTCAAAATTGAGAGAGACGAAGTAAAATACATATGAACAAACAAACAGTGATACTTCACTCCCAATAATAATGATGCACAGCCATGCACATCGATCATGAAACGAGGGACTTTTCACTTCAGTAAAACATGCTTCTCATGTCATTTATTTTTTGAATGGATGCGAGTTGAATGAATGCTACAACTGGAGAAAGGAATACGATTTGTCATCAATAAAAGCTCCTGATGGCTCTGTGGAACTGTTGGGAGATCCTTCAAAATGGCAATGTAGATCCCATTCCAATGCTTATTGTATGTATCCACGTGCTCATATGAATTCACTTCACTGTAAACTGTAAACACATGTTGGTATTCCCCTTGTTTTCGAATTTAGGGAATTTACTTTACATTGCTGAAACTCGACAGAAAAAATCTGATTGCAGTTTCGTGTACAACGAATACAAATGGTATAGGCATTTTACGAAAATGTACCTACGCACTTATGTTGTAGGCAACTGTCAATTCCCAAAGGTGTTCATTTCTGCTCTAGTGGTTTTCCGAGGAAATGGGAGAAAGCGGCTCGTCTAATTTAGCTATCTTGAAATGTTCTCATTTTAAAGTGGTGAAAAAGGTACTTTTCGTCCTTTTTGCAATATCCTACTCCCAATTCTTGTTTTTCCCTTTAAACTGTCTTGTGTTGGCAGTTTTGTGCCAAAATCTGCATTTTTATGGAAGGAATAGGGAGTTCCGGATGCTTCTAGAGGCTTGTTTGTGTAAGATAATAATAGACACACTAACGCTGTTACATTATTTAAAGCGGCTGACGCAAGCAAACAAAATGTTAATTGTTCATGAGGCTTGGAAATAGCTTGCATAACAATTTTTAGACAAAAGTATTTTTGCAAAATAAAACCACTGGCGTCATTTTAAAATTCTCGAAGGAATAGAATGTACAAAAAGAATGATGATATGAGGTCGAAAGGTTCAAATGCATAAAAAAAAGTTTAGTATCATACGCGAGCAAGTTAACCTTTCAAATATTAAATGAAAGATTATTAACTTTTGTCAAAGACAGCAAGTTTAGAGTGTTCTTGAATGATGAAATAAGAGTTTTTTATGAAAATATTGCACTCCAAATTTTTTGCACACGAAAAATCGAATCGATTTACTTTTCGAAGGAAAACGTCGAATGATATGATGAGAAGACCTTATATTCAAAGCTTTTTTCATGGCCTTGTGGTAAAATTACCATTATGCAATAAAACCATTTCCATCTTATTTTTCTTATCATTTCTCTAACACTAGCATTTCAACCACGCCACCGAAAGAAAGCATTTTTTTTGGTTTGGTCTGGAAAGGAAATGAGCTTTAAACTACATTTTTCGATGGTGAAGTCAAATTGTTCAGGAAATGTTTTATTGTTTCACTGCTACTTCATTGTGGTGTGCAAGCAGTAGAATCGACGATTACCATTACCACTGCCACGTTTATGCAATATTATATGGTATTAGTTATACCGATACGAGTATTATCTCATTTCGAGATCATCATGTAAAAGACATTTTCAAGAGGGCTTATGTACATAACATCGTATTCCAAAGAAAATGGAATCTTTTTTAACGGCTTCGGTTCAGCTCCAGTTGTGTTTGCATGTAACACTAATAGTAATGGTTATGCAATTGCTCCTTGAGTTTTGTATTGTTTCCTCGAAAAGGGGCGGAAAAAACTATTTTATCGTGTGGATGAAATGAACGTTGGGGCTTTTCCAAAAATTAATGATGGGCATAATTCTCTCCTTAACTGTAATGAGTGCTGCGCATTCGGTCCCCTTTCGATTGCTTAATATCGATATCAATTTACGTTATGGTTTGGTTGTTGCTTGTCATGGTCATACTTATTGTGTGGGCGGTAAAGATCGACACACGACACGCCATTTTCAGCCCGCGGATCCTCATCGTGATATTATCTACTTATTGCTTCATGAAATATTTTCATTTTTAATTGTGTTGATTTTTCCCGTACTTGGAATAAACTGAAACTGCATTTTTTATGTTGCATGCACGCACACTCGACATTTTTTTTTCAATTTTCACACTTTCCTCTATCAAACCCGAAAGATTCTCTAAACCACATTTATACGTATTGAAAATACAGATAAGAACCCGCTCAGTTTAGAAAATCTAAAAATTGTGGATATGCTGGATATATTCCGCTGTTCCTGTCTCCTTTATTACAAAGATGTTCATTCATGTGCGCCTAAAGATACGTGTATGGTTGGGCAATCAAAGGATGACGCACTGTTGATTTTGTTATTAGATGTTGGCCTTTGTGACAAAATTTTATATGCGTGGATGCCTTTTCCTTTGTTATTTGTAGTAACACTACGTATATAGTACTTGTGGAAACAGCTAACGGCAACTGTCTCTGAGAAATATTTTTCCCCCTTTACAAGGCTCAATAAAATTTTTTCCGCAATAATGTAAATGTTCGCTTATTCTGTGATACTACGAAATGCGGTTCCAACAACTTTCTCACACGTCATCAATTTGTATTATGTATATCAACTCGACTATATTAGTAGTCTTCTATGAAAATCATTTTTTCCCAGTCCTCTTCAATTTTCTCTTTCTTATATCTTCTCTGGGGAAATGTGTGCGAGCTCAAACTCAAGCAGACTTGGCTTGGCTGGCTTGACGGTGGTGGTGGTGTTGAATAATATTGTCGCTGTTTTTTTTGTTATTGGCATATCTGCGGAACCCATAATAATTACAGCTTCAAATAATAATATTGAAAGCCATATAATAACAGTAAAGAAAAACATTAATTATTTTGTTGTCGCTGTGTTCTTTCTCTTACTCTTTTTTACGTGAAAGTTTGTGTGTGTGTGCTTTCACCCTTTCTTTGAATTTCTCTTCTTCATAATTATAATCACAAGTTGTGTGGTAGGTTGTTAGGAGATGTAGATGTGCCATGTGCCTTTTTCATGGTGCCATCAAAAGAATGGTATTATGCTGTAATGAAAAAAGTAATGCTTTAATCGATATTATTGTTATGCTTGAGTGAGTAAGTGAGTAGAAGAGAGTTGGAGCAACAGTCAGATTATTTTTACAAAAAAAAGTTATTGCACCTCCCTTTGCATACCAACACTAGCTGACTAGCCACAGGGAGGAAGCAGTTTTGTCACTTCCCCATTTGTAATCGTACCGAGTGCCAGTCGTCTTTGATTACTTCAACAGTAGGGATTACCAATTTCAAATGCATACTAATGCTGCATGAGTTTGCTTTATTGCTCAAGAATGCGCGCAGAAAATTGTAGACTTTTTTTATAGATCTATCATAAAAAATCTTTTTAAAGCTGCTTGCATGCGAGAAACCAATTTGAAAAACTGGATGCAATAAAAAGAGCTTATATGTTTGCAAAACCTATTCATATTCTTTTTAGAACAATATGGATTGCTCAATCTCAATCAGGTTGACTTTTACTTGGTTTATGTTCCCCACAACGTTCGAGTTGTAATATATACCCTCTGTTTAAACAAAACACTACAAAACTATTAATTGAGAGTGAGTGAGGAATGTGCATAATGTACACCGGCATTTTAATAAGGAGACATGTGAATTACATGAGATTTAGTAAAAGCCTCTTGCATACTTCAGCATAATGATTTATCGAGGAGCAATGCGGTGCGGTAGTGGTAGCTCTACTAAATCCCGTTTTTTTTTGCCAACAAAAATGTCGGCTTTCCATACCTGAGTCATGCACTTTAAATTTTTTTATTGCCAAAAAAATGCCGTCCGTGGACAAACTACCGTTTTATAAAGTCATAAAAGTTTAAATAAATTATGAGACTTTGACTCCTCAAGTACTTTGCAATATAGTTTCTGATTGTAATTAAAAGTTTGCTGTGTCGCTAAAATCAATTTGACTTGCTAAATTAGTCAAAAACAATGAATACATACTTACTCTGTGTAACTCACCCTAAAGTGTCTGTATCGTTTCAGTTTCATTCATTCATTGTTTATGTGCACCGTCATGACAAGAAAGTTAATTTCTTCCGCATCGAATACTTTCTCCTACCAATTCATGAAAATGTCTACATCACCTTGCTCCCGCTTCTTCCAGTCCAATTAATGCAGTTATATAATGCATTTTCATGTTATATCTCCACTTGTATTAACGCTTAAACTTCCGCAGTTGTTGCTGTCATTGCCGTTGTTGTCATCCTTCCTTCTGAAGTTTCACGAACCATGAATAATTAAGTTTGTGACAATGCATGTTTCCGTGTTTTACAAGACGAGGTACTAAACATAACTCTGTGAGTTTGTACCTTCCGAAAAGGAGATCATTCCATGAGCCAAAGTCAGATCCGCACATTCTATTTCTGACTTTAACTGCTGTGAACTCGAACTTGTCTGGTGACTACGCACTAAAAGTTACGCATATGAAATAAAATACTTTTGGGGAGATATTACTGTCAAAATTCTAGTTACATATAGTCCTTAACAGAAAATTATGAAATATTTATATTTTACCCGAAAAACTTTGGTTCTTACTTTCCAGCTCATTTCCTAACTCCTTCGTTCTTAAGTTTGGGACAGGATATTACGATGTGGTACCTAAAATTTACTTTATCGGATTATACAAAAAAAAGTTGAAGTGGTTTGGTTTGGCTTGGCTTGGCGTGGTTTGGTGGGTGGTGTGATACAATGAAAATGTACTAAGAACAAACTTCCGCCTCTGCTTATACAATCAACTTTTTTGTACTAAAGAGCAACACTCGAGGGACGAACTTGCCCTGTGGCATTCTGGTTTTGATGGAACTCTCTGGAAAATGTAAACTTTTTTTTCTAAAAATATTTGAAAAAAAATTTGAGTTCGTTTGCATCATCTATTTATTTTACGTTGTAATAATCGAATCCAGTTATGTTATGTGTATGTTTCGTAACTTTGAAAGATGTTTGGAAAGATAGATGTTAGCTCATTTCCCCTCTAGAATTTAAGCTTGTTTATCACGCTCATGTGTGGTTGTATGACAAGCTGCCATAAAACACCCATAATGTATTAAAAGCTCTCTGGCCTTCTCCCGCGCAATAACCACCCTAAAACTAAGGAGGATGTTTGTTTGAAAAGCCCGACTACTTTACGATTAGCTTAAATATATGTAAAAATATGGAACGGGGGGAGGTGATGGATGAACTCTAACATTTTATGTCTGGCCTGTGCAGCAGTAGCAAGGCTGTAAAACGGTACTAATAAAAAGTAATTATAGGAAGGGGAAGACCGATTTATGTTGATAGATGGATTGACAAGGTTTTAAATGCCTTTTTTATGTAAATAAGTCGTAGAAATATGAGAACTCTTCTCGGAGGTCGTAGATTACAGAAAAAAGAAAGTCTGCACATTGGGATCAGTGCAGTTTTGAGAAGGGCTATAATAATTTGCTAGTGTCAAAATACAAGATCCCATTTCGTCTTCCTCCCCGGATAAGCATCACTCGTATAATTACTCATATTATAGGAGTAGAACTACCACAAATTAATCTACATATTCAGTTTTCTTCTCCTCCGCTTCGCCAAAAGTTATGGTTATTGTAGTCTTGGCTTAATGTACAATCAAACAGCAGAATTATAACACTTTTAGAGAGCCAATGAAGCAGTTTTTTATTTGCACACGCTCACATTATTTCCACAATAATAAGAAGAACAATTCCTACTCGCGGGAAAAAAACTAACCATTTATGAGTTTAGTCGCGCATTACGTCCACTGAAGAAAAGTCATTAAATGCGCACTACAATTTATTGCCTCCAGAGAGAAGGACAAATAAGTTGAGTTCTACGGCTGCGAATTTTTTTAATACTGCATATTCCTTGAGGACGTGGCCTGTTCTACTCTGCCCTGCGAAAAGTTATTTGATATCATCAGACAAAGCGAAAATTACGGCAGTGCCGTATATATAGCCTCAATTGCAATAATATTTGGACACTTCCCCGATTCATTTCACTTTTACTTTTTATAGTAGGGCTGACATACATATTATCCTTATGCGCACTACAATTTATTGCCTCCAGAGAGAAGGACAAATAAGTTGAGTTCTACGGCTGCGAGTTTTTTTTTAATACTGCATATTCCTTGAGGACGTGGCCTGTTCTACTCTGCCCTGCGAAAAGCTATTTGATATCATCAGACAAAGCGAAAATTACGGCAGTGCCGTATACATAGCCTCAATTGCAATAATATTTGGACACTTCCCCGATTCATTTCACTTTTACTTTTTATAGTAGGGCTGACATACATATTATCCTTTTGCAGGTTTTTTTACGATGTAATGGCTCAAATTTCATTTAATGAAACTTTGTACAAGTGTGCAAAAAAGGGTATTTAAAAACGTAATAAAAATGGCTTCTGTTGTTATTCTCATGCATTTGCACAACTTTAATATTAATTTTTGTGCCGTTCGTAATGCGGACGACATTTCGTTTTTTACGAATGGCTCAAATGCGATGGGAATTCTAACCAATAAAAAGGTTTATGGCTCTTCACTGCCTTTTGAAATTGTAGCGTGAAAGTAAAAAAAATAAAATTTTAATATGAATCTGTTTTAACGTAAACGGAGTATTTATGGTGTGTTTGTTGGAGCAGTTAAAATCACAAATTACGATCAAATAAAATGTGGCCTCTTTGAGGATGACTAATAGTTTAAAATCATGTCAAGTGGCATCAGCAAAGCTTATAAATTGAGAATATTGTCAGAACGTGTCTGATTTCACAGAGGAGATGCAATGTAACTGATTGTGAGTTGTATTCGCAAATAAGTTTCTGCAAAGATAGTTTTGCAAATGTCTCAACTTGAATTAAAAACGAAAATTAACTTTTTTCCCTTTAAATCTGGAGGCCTAGAGCTTACGAAAAAGGTTCACTTGATCCTTCGACAATGATTTTACGATGAATAAATGATACTCTCATTCACTGATATATTTTGGTACATAACAAGGCTAATGGTGGTAATAGATATTAACTACACCAGTTCTTCCGTCACTCACTCACTCCACTTCTTCTTTCCTCCCATTTCCCTCTCAATCCTATTACCCACTTTTTCCTCTCATCAGAGAAAAGAAGAAGACCACCAAAGACCAACGATTGAGTATAAAGTTTTTTCTCCTCTTTTCCTTTCTCAGAAGCTCTGGAGTAAAGAAAGGAGAAAGAATGATGAGTGAACAATTTTAAGTTGTTAGCTAAAAAGTTGACGGAAACAAATAATACATAGCTTATGCGTGCCTTATGATGACGATGAGAAAAGCATGATGCGCAGCAGAGTTTAAAGGAAAAGAACTAAAATGAGAAGAATAAAGAGAAGGAGAGCAAGCTTGGAAAAAGCTTAAAATGCCGTAGAAAAGAGCCATCATGCATTAAGCTAGACAATCTTTCACATCAACCTCGGCCTTTCTCCTTTTTTTGAGTCCTGCCTGCTTCCCTGCCTTCCTTATTTCTTTTCTGCCTATAAATGCTCTTCAATCTTCATTGTCAGAGTCGCAAAGTTCGTTACACAAGAACAATTTGGAACATCATTCATTCATTCAACGATCCATGACCATAAGGAGGAGAAATTGCAAAGAATGGCTAAAATGTTCAGTCTTTGGTGACAGTAGAAAGTGGGCTAGTGTGTAGTATAAGACCGCTCCACTTACTCAACTAAAAAAACCAATATAGCTAGCTACAGTTACACTTACACTCTAGAGAAAATTATAGGGGAGAGTCGAGATGAGAAACTCTCGTGATAATAGTGGGACACTATTCATGGCGTGGAAAGAATGGAAGGAAGACAGCGTCTCAATGAAAGAAGAAGAAGAAGAGCCCACAGGCTTTTTTATTGTCTTCTTTACTTCTTTATCTGACTGACTATGAGCGAGGGAAGAAGCAATAATGAGATGTACATACATACAATTTTCGGGGAAAACTCTCACTTTTTCTTCGGTACTTGTGCCTCTACTACAACCGATCCTAGTGTTTTAATATATCTATTCACAGCTGGAGAAAGAAATGGGAAGCGTTAAATGTTTACTGTTAATTCCTACAGTTTTGGCTTACATTTTCTCAGGCGAAAAAAAGGATTTTCATTTTCATTGGTGTAGCAAAGTTGCATAATGGACGAAAAGATTGACATCAATTCAAGATAGAGACTTTACTTTTCCCAGAAATGAGCAGAGGACATGGTTATTAGAGAAAATTCCACTTTTCCATTTTCATACAATACAATGCTTAGTTCTATGCATACCTACATGTATGCATTGCACTCCTCAAAAAAATGGAGAGTTGTCAACGCTTTTACATTCCTTAAGAAATAGGTAACTCCTGTAGTCTTTCTCTTCAACTTTAATCAAAACTAATGATTTTGTACTATGCTTCACGCAAAATTTCATAGTGAGCCGAGCCAACCCTCAAAAAATATAACTCAATGTCTTCTTCTTTTCTTCCTTTTGTGCAACCACAATTTCCTGTAATTCATTGTAGAATCTTATATTGCTTTGAATTTCCTTGGAACACGAGAACTAAAATGTTGCAAGATATGTGTGGGTGATAGCGATAGAGCTCTTGTCATTGTTTGAGATCCAATTTCCCCTTTTTGAAAACTGCTTTTAATGAGTTTAGATTCAATCCTCTTTCATCATGAAATATTTGCAACTGTTATTGTTATTTGATGATCCAAATGAGGTTAGGCACCTTTTTAGCTCGTGTCTTGCACGATTTAAAAAATAATTTTAACGTGAATAAATGCAGTTTCATAACCAGGATTTTGATCTACAGAATTCTCTTTTCCCCTTAAAAACCAGAATTGGGACTGCCCATAAATCACTAAAATCCATTATTTGAGCCATTTTCCGGTTAGTTAGGTCTCGTCGACCATTTGACAAAAAAAAATCTTGATGATGAAATACTCAGGTAAATTTGCATTATTAGTAATCCATTAGCTTTGGTTCTACAAATGGGAATGCCAACCACGAACTACGCAGATGATATGAAATTAGACTAGACTCCAGAAAAAGTTTCCTCTTGAAACATTGGTCTGGTCTGGTCCAAGCTTATTCTCAAGTTGTACAGTATGGCTGACTGATTTTCTCTGAGACTAAGAGTTTTTTTTCTTCTCCATCCACAAGAGTCCAAGTTATTTTTCTAGATCTATAGTCCAGATTGGATGGTGTTTATATAGAGCAACGCATTCATTTTTACCCACGAGGAAGTAAAGCCAGCAAGGAGCCAGGAGAATTATTGCGTAAAGTTACTCAAGGGTAAAAAAGGAAAAGTTGGGTTTAACAAGATAGAAAAAAAAAGTAGAGAGAAAATTTCTCGGACTTTCGTAACTCGAACAAAAGACAAGCCAGAAGGCATCCAATATTCGGGCTTGATACTTCACCAAAGTCTTGAGGGAGAAAAGAAGAAGAAAAACGTCATGAAGACGTTACTGACAAATTATCTGAGCATTGAAGATAAGTCATCGAATTGATCCATCATCATCAACGATGGTAGGATCGTGACAAGATGAGTCGATACGGTATTCTCTCTCCCTAGAAGATATCTATAATTTTGCATTAGTTTTCCTATCTTTTTAATTCGAGTAGGTGCCCGAAGGTAGATGTTTTACTCAGAGATCCCACTTGAGACATCGAACCACTCTCAGTATGTTGCCAGGAAGTAATATCCAGCTCCAACTTCCACCTTCATCACCATCAACTATCACTCCGGTGGTGGTGGAAGGGTCGTAGTGGTGCCTACTGCTTTACTTACCAATATACTTTCGATGTATTTCGGTTTTTGCGTAATACATAAAGCTCATATAAAGTGCGATAGTGAGTGGAGTGGAGCACAAGGTTTTTCACCTTTCATCATCATGATGAAAACTTAACTAGAATAGAATGGCAAAGGATGTAAGTAGTACTACGCTTTCTGACGTTCGCACGTTCACTTTTATTCCCTCTTGACTTATTAATGACAGCGTACCTGCCAGAGAATATCGTACGAAACTGTTTTTGTTGTGCGATGCGATGTTAGTGTTGCAAAAGCTTTGGGAAAATACCTAAGCACACTTTCTATATCTCTTTTAGTCTAGTCTCTGGTCTGTGCTGATGAGAGTGATGGTGATGATAATAATGATGATGAGATCCTTGCTTCATCCCAATTTATATATTTTTTGGAATGTTTGAAATCCCCATTTTGGTAGAAATCCTGAAATTTATCGAAGATTTTTTTGTAGAAATAATCTCTGCTTTGAAAGCAAAAACTTTGGCAATATTTTTCATTTCTTTGAGGTGGATTTGTAGAGCGCGCTCACCGAAGGAAGAAAAAAGTTCGTTGGGTTTGTTCTGCATGCATAAAAAGCCATAAAGAATGAAGGATAAAATACAGCGATTAATTTTAGTTCTCGCTCTAAAATTACTACTACATGCGATGCGATGTTATTTTTCCTTGCACACACATAGCCACCACACCAAGCATTTCACTTTGAAAAATATCTCGGAAGAAATTTTGGGCATGAGATGTTTCAACATCACCATTAGCTCTCCTATTTTTCTGTCTCCTGTCTCATTTGTTTCTCATTTCTACCTCGGCTCAGCCTTTTTTCCCTGGAAAAACTTTCATGCTCGTCTTGGATCGAGGTATTCTACTTACATAGATACAGAAATAATAATAATATCCCCTTTCTCTGCTTGCACTGCATTACCTTCTTCGGGATAAAGGTGGATATATGTTCGCATTACATGGAATGAAATGAAGCATCCTATATTTTTTCACTTTCACCCGAGCAAACAAGCGGTTTACTCATCGTGATTATGCGAAAGCGCTTTTGCTTTGTGGATTACTCTGGATAGGCATACTATTTTTTCGGTGTAACTTACTTTCAGCTTCTGTTAAACCACAGACAAAATATATTTCATTCAGCATTTTTCCTCACCTATTTCGCGAATGAAATTTTTCCCCAATTTTCATTTCGCTTAAGCGAACCAACGAAAGAGCGAGAGAAAGCGAACGAACTTGTCTGTCTTGTAACTTAACTAGAAAGTGGTAAACTCACGCCAGATCCTAACAAACATGGATTCGCGGTTAGTAGTTCTGCAGGAAAAAAAATTAGATAAGGTATGTACCTATACGTATCCATTTTTATGTATCAGCAGATGCACGGGAAAAAATTTGCAGTTACCGAACAAACTTGCGTGCTAGCCATTATATGGCCTTGGAGCTCTTATAAATCAGTTGAAAGTTAAGTTAAATGTTTGTCGTGGGCAAAACTTAGTCGGCAGCGGTGGTGGCTTAACTTCCTTGTTCCCAGTTTCCCGTGTTTGTCGATGGAGTTCTTTCAACAAACATTCAACAAGATTCTGATTTTATTCTTTCAAGGGAAGTGGTCATAAGTGTTTCTTGAACGTATGAGAGAAGTATTGAATAAAGTTTGCACCAACCAAGTTAACAAAAATGATCATAAGATGTTCCGCCACAAAATTACATTGATTATATTTATTAAGACATTTTCTGATTGATGCGATACAATGGGTTCCATCATATTTTGCAATTTAAAAATTTTTTCGTGAATCTCGAGATACTAGATTCAAATGTTTGGAAGTAACTTAAAGTTTGAGACAGCCTCATTTGGTAGTGCATAGAGACTCGAGTAGTCTGCGTCTCCAATATGTCATTTCAATTCTAGAAAACTGACATTTTCTATGACCCTCGTCGGAACGTACGCGTGTAGTAATTCCACTGCAGAGCTCTTCATACTAATGTCGAACTTTTTAGTAATACAACAGTAATAATAAAATGAAAACTCAGAGATGAGTGGTAAAAACGCATTGAAAAATGAAAACTTGGAATGCTCCTAGGCGTCGTTTGACAATGCAATGAATGCGGATGGTGACGATAACAAGATGGGCTTAGCTCTAGCTGGAGAGTATATTGCAGAGAAAGTTGGTAGTTATTATTACTTGGCTTCAGTTTGGTCGTTCAGTTCAGTCAGTGTTGGTACGTAATAAGGAGGGTTAGTAGAAGTACAAGAGAGAAGTTTATCCTTTTTAGTGTGCCCGTTGAGGGCAATAATGTCCTACGCTACGAAGGGCGCTTAAAATTGTTGATATTTTGCGGTTGGCAAATGATACGTGCTAAAACCAGAAAAGTATTTTTTCGTTGAAAATGAAAAAAAAATCTCACAGTGAGTTTTCCAGAGCTAATTCAACGTCGACTTGGTTGTATCATCCATTATTGCCACCAATCCTAATGTTGTGGCTGGATTTTGTGTGTGATTTTCTCATCTAAAAAAAACTTTCTTTATGGGGAGTTGTTTGTTAGGTACATAGTAGTCCGCATTGACCTTACGCTGTTTCCCATGAACTTAAAATGCAAAGTTATGTAAGTACTTCAATTTAGCTCCACTTCAAATATTGTAAACAAGTTGATGAGCACTCTGAATAATTTACTTTCATTCTGCTTATTTGAGTGTATTCGTTCTCAATATCTCCTCATTAAACAATTTTGTTACAACTAAAGTTATTCGCACGTACAAAGTATAACTTTCTTTATGGGGAGTTGTTTGTTAGGTACATAGTAGTCCGCATTGACCTTACGCTGTTTCCCATGAACTTAAAATGCAAAGTTATGTGAGTACTTCAATTTAGCTCCACTTCAAATATTGTAAACAAGTTGATGAGCACTCTGAATAATTTACTTTCATACTTTCATTCTGCTTATTTGAGTGTATTCGTTCTCAATATCTCCTCATTAAACAATTTTGTTACAACTAAAGTTATTCGCACGTACAAAGTACAACCATTTCTTTTTTATGCCAATTTTACGTTACATTTTAAACCGTTTCTTCTTTTCATTTCAAAAGTCTCTTTTCTTATTTTCTCTTTTTATTGACTCCACAAGTTTTGTAAATTAGGAAAAAAGAGAAAAGAATGATGAAAAAGAAAGAGTAGTTGAGTTGCTAGTTCATTCATTTCATGCCAAAAAGTCATGTATCTCTAAAAAAAAGTTTTTCTATTGTACAACAAAACAACTTTAAGAGGGAATGGCATCAACTTTTTAGCTTAAACTGAGGGAAAAACTAGTTTTGTTTCTTCGTTTCATTTTATTTCTCTCGCTGTTCCACATTTATAAATACATGAGAAAAGACTTGACGTATTTATATAGTTAGATGGAATTGTATCGCTTAATCTCGTGCAGTTACTATCACATGGCACACAACCATATATTAGCCAACTCAACTTGCTATCATTTCCTTATTTCCTTCCTTCGTTGAACTATGCAGAAAACGGATGGGATTAAAAGGATTACCTATAAAAATAGGTAGGCATTACATTTTAGACAGAGTTTTTACTCTACCAAAGCAAGATTCTGACGCGTGCTTTTTTGGTAAAAGTAAATATAAGAAAGTATTTCCCTTGCTTTCATTCTGTCTACACACATAAACTATAGTCTTAGTGGTCATTGCATTTTATCCTTCATTTGCATACACTTTTATAAAGCCTTGGCCTTTTTTTAAACTTCAGCACGTTCACCTCGTTCTCAGATAAAAAAGGACTAGACTTTGAGCCAATCTCATCTCTGTCACAGCCCAACCCAGCTCAGCAGTACAACACCGGATAAAAAAAGTTTCTCTTTAAGTTTGGGGGATAAACTTATCTCCGTGTTTTCTTTCACTATTTATGGCTTAAGACAAAAAAGAGCGTATCTGAAATAAGAGAGCTGTCGTAGGATGAGGGAAAGACGATGATGATATGTACGTGGATTTTATGCGTCCGTTTTTACGCTTTTCGTTTTTCCAACATGAAAGAGAAGAAAAACAACAACAACAACATCAC
Source organism: Seira musarum (assembly GCA_027743895.1). Lineage (NCBI taxonomy): Eukaryota > Metazoa > Arthropoda > Collembola > Entomobryomorpha > Entomobryidae > Seira > Seira musarum. Next base: position 7,295 of record JAHZMX010001536.1, on the reverse strand, counting down.
ATACATTACATCACATCACGTCGCTTCACATCACTTTTCCCATCATTTTTTCTCCCTTGTTAAATGAGACTTTGGTTATCTGTGAGTTTTGAAGTTTTGAGCTGTCCAGGAAGTAAGGGAAGGCAAAGGCAACGCCTAATTTACATACAAACTGTTGATGGTTCAAAAAAAATCTGTAGATTGGAGAGAAAATGCACGAACCCAGTTTTAGATTCAGATTCATAGAGACATGCTCTTTTGGTTTGGTGAGAGAAGTGAATTGTGAATGCACATGAAAAGTGAGTGAAAGTAGTGCTATGCTGGTAGTAGGAGTATGCATTGCATTTTCACATAAAAATGGAGGAAGACACGCACGCGTTGCATTACACATACCATTTTTGTTGTTGTAAAGCTGCAGACGTGTATGGAATCTTTAAAAGATTTCCTAATCCCACAACTTCCATTTATTCCTTTTCTATTTTACTGTGATGTCTACTACTTTCCCCAGCTACTATGATGCTGGCATCTCACTCTAAAATTTTCTTTGTTTTTCAACATTTTCCCAGTCGACTCAGTCCAGTCTAATAGTAAAAGCAGAAGACAAGCCCAGCTGCTAAAAACTTTACTTTGAACAGTTTCCTTGGTCTGACCTGACAATGAAAACTAGGTACTGTGTAACCAGAAAAAAATGTTTTCCACTTTACTTTTACTTACCTCCACCCGAAACTCAAACTCATGCAGTTTGCAGCTAAAGAAAACTTTTTTTATTTTTTAACGGGCCCGTCTATCCAATCCCCAATACACGACTATGAAATATACAACTTGGAATCGTTGAATGACTTCGAATAAAAGAACCGCTTGGATGGGAAAAAAGAGAATTTTGCAAAGGAAAGTAAAATGTAGAGAAGCCAAGCAAGTTAAGAACAAACACGACGACTTCGACTTTTTTTTAGTAAACAGCTATCTCTTCAGCAAGTTGGGTGTGCGCGCGGATGAGGCCAATTCGGAAGCTCTCACAAGTAAAACATACTTCCGGAGCTCAGACAGGCTGATAATTTGATTTCACCGAGACGTAATTAAGTTACAAAACAGACAAGTTTCTTCCATTCCTGGCTTGAAAAAACTTAAAAGTTTGCTGCTCGGAAATATGTGCCTCTTTTTTTTTCTTGGCTACCATGAATGAAATGGAGGACGTGTTTATGTTGCCGAAAAAGTTCAATGTACCTATTTACCTAGTACATTTCAAGAATGAGAATGAATAAAAAAATGGTTGATGAATATGGGGGAGTCGTGCACCAAAGCTGTAGTTAAAGTTGTAGTTGTTCTAAAAAGTAAGAACGTTTCACCCATAATCCTTTATGTGTGTGTGTGTTTGTAGTCATCATCGCCGCTCTCGTTCCCGTTGCCCAATTATTTCTTCTCGGTCGTCGGTGACGGAATAAAGTAGGAAGAAAGAGAGAGAAAAATATATATAAAGTGGAAGAATGCATTCACACATGTTTCGGCCGCCCGTTGAGAACGCACATTTAAAGAAAATATAAACGCTTTAGAAAAAGCAGTCATGCAGTTTTCGTATTACTTTTTATGCGAAGCAGACATAAAACGTATTTTTTATACGAAAAAGATAAAGTAAAGCTCTATTACTGTTGAGTTTTTATGAAAAACAATGTTGCATAATATTCCATTATTGTTATCCCGCAGCATTATTATTCGTTATAAATGGGAAAACGCGAAAAGGAAAAGAAAATAGCAGGAATGAAAGCAAATAACGAACTACCAAAGAATTATTCTTGAATGCAAAAAAGTTTTTTTCCTTTATATGTTCATTTCTATGAAGCTCTAGCTGCCGGCAGATTTTTTTTTGCTGGGAAAAATGGACAAAAAAGGGGACTGTGACCAAGACCAAGCCAAGCCAACCACACTCGAGTAATAATGTGCGTTTAGTTGGGAAAGAGATCGGTATGGAATATGGAAAGAGGGTAAAAATCGCATTCCTGGCTTTTTAAAAAGTGCTGGATCTAGGATTTCAGGGCTCTTTGAATGCATAAAAATTGCTCAAATATCCATACAATGAAAGCAATTCACGGAGCGCACACAAGAGTCCATATCCACTACTACTGCTACCGATTCTGCTGCCGCCGTCACTATTGTCGTCGCTTACTTCGCATATTTTTCGTCATACGTGTTACAATATATAAAAATATTGAGATCGCATGAATACAAAGACGAGAAGAAAAAAAATATGATGAAAAAAGAAAAACTGGTCCAACAGTTCAGTTAGAAATACTGAATGTTGTGATAGGGGAGGCGAAGACGAAGTGAAAACTCGTGCAAAAAAAAACTTGGTTGCCAAATATTGATTCTGGCTGTGTGGTGGCAGTAAGTATAACATAGTCATAGTGGCATGGCATGGCATGGCAGGGGCGAAAGAGGAACAAAAAACTCTTAGCCTACATACTTCTTCTCTTTTGCTCACTTTCCTGCTTTTAATGCTTGCTTGAGTAGAACCACCTCCAAAAAAAGAGCAGTTTCTTTCTCCACTCCGTCTTTCTTCCACGAGGTCAGAATTTTATGGCCTTTATTTTTCCGAAGAAAAAGAAAGCACTTTAGTTTTTTCCCTTACGTTATATAAAGTCTAGTAGTGGTTCAGGCTGTTATAATAATGATAATAGTAGTAATGATGATTTAGAAGTATAAAGCTGGATGGAATCATACTAGTTTTTTCCCCTCAAAGAAAGTTTCAGTTGAGAAAAGCTTTTTAGTTTATTCCACTTTCACAGGGATGATGAGGATGAGAGGATGTACCTAGAGTAGACCACAGTTCAGCGTACACTAACTCTGTAACACACATACCTACATATTATACATATTTATAGTATCTATTCATAATACATACTTTTGTTCAGAGTTAGTAGGTTCGAGTTTCTATAAAGTAGCCCGTGGCGCAGGTCAGGCCATGAGAGCAGAGGAGAAAGTGTTTTACCTGCATTAGTTTTGTATCAACTTTTGTTGTTATTTTTTGTATACGTAGTCGTTTTGGTCCTGCGTGAGTTCAAAGTATGCACTTACGTAGCCTCTCTGATGTGAGTTGAGTGGTACTTGGCATCTCTAGAAAATGTTTAAATAAAACAAAACAAGGGCTAATTATGACAGATGAGTTCGGGAGAATATTTTGATGCTTCAAAGAATCTCTTTATTTAATACATTTACAAAAGTAAGTAGGTTGTCTCCTCTCATGTTTTGCTAATCACTTGTTCTTTGAAGTAAGAAAATCTGTCCTTTGCAAGCCTTTATATTGATTCACAATCAGATTGAAAATGTATCTCACATCATTTTAATGAAGCAAGCAAAGAAGATCAAGAAAAAAGGAGTAAGCTAAAGCTTTACTATAAAGCATAATACTTACCTACTACTCTACTCTTCATTCATCTTTTTTTTTCAACTAACAAGTGTAAGTTGACTCATGTGTAGTAAAATGTGGAACAGGAAGGTAGAGACATTCCCTCAGAGCAATAACAAACCCAGTTTTTGATACTTTTTTCTAGTAATTTGGGGAAGAGATGGAAAAGATTACATTGAAAATGCTGTCAAAACTCAATTGAGTTTTTTTGAAAAATGATGTAGGTTGGCCTGTGGCTCAAACCTCATCTGAAACAACATGAACTGCACCTAACAAGGCCGCCAGGCCAGGCCAGGTTGATTTTCTCCCTCCTCATTCTATTTTTTTTTTCGACACAGTAAGAGAAGGAGTGAATATTTCAAATTTACACAGGCAGCTTTGTGATCGTGATGAATGCTTATTTACCTACGAACCACCTAGTGTAACGTGTAGAGAGCTAGTTGCTTGTGAATAAAGAAAGGCCAAAGAAAGATCTTTTTTATTCATCCCTTTTTCTTTCTCTCACATTTCTATTCCCATTGCTTAACATCCGTGTCTTTTCTCAATGAATGTGTATCAAAAGGAATGAATTCATTTCTCAAAATATACATATCTGAAGCTCCCTACACGGCAAAGAAAGCTTTTTTGCGTTTTGCAAACTTTCTCTTTAGATCAGAAGACGGCTATTTGTTATTTTCAATATTATTCTTCATCTTTTTCTTTCTTAAATTCATGCAAGCAAGCAGACAGGGACAAGAAAGGTAAACCAAACCCAAAAACACGAATTTTATTTTTAAATGTTATTTAGAGCATTAAAACTTCAGACAGATTCATATTTTCTGTGCTTAACATCCGTGTCTTTTCTCAATGAATGTGTATCAAAAGGAATGAATTCATTTCTCAAAATATACATATCTGAAGCTCCCTACACGGCAAAGAAAGCTTTTTCGCGTTTTGCAAACTTTCGCTTTAGATCAGAAGACGGCTATTTGTGATTTTCAATATTATTCTTCATCTTTTTCTTTCTCAAATTCATGCAAGCAAGCAGACAGGGACAAGAAAGGTAAACCAAACCCAAAAACACGAATTTTATTTTTAAATGTTATTTAGAGCATTAAAACTTCAGACAGATTCATATTTTCTGACGAAGAAGATTGCTTTATTTATTGTGAAAGCAGACGTATGACATTTTATTCACAAAAAATTTGCTACTATTTTTTTTACCTTTCATCTTACTTATTATTTGTATTTGTGGCCCATAGACTAGTACAAACCATACGAAACCACAATTATCATTAAATAAAGAATAAGAAAGATTTTCCTTTGAACGGTGATGAAAAGAGCTTAGGTATTTAAAAATAGACCTTCCTCATTAATCTTTCCATTTTTCAATTTTCGCGTACAAATTATTAAGAAATAGGAATAATGAAAAAATCCAATGAGCTTTCAAGGAAAAATTCTCCGCAAACATCCATTGCGTTCTAATTTTAGCCTGGGTCAAACTGGATTGAGGACAGTAAAAGTACTACATACATTTGGTTATCACTGTCACTGTAACTTTGCGTTGTGCAAAGCTTACTAATGGCTCATTATCCGAGCTCGAACCCCTTCCCCTCCCGTACATGTTATGTTGTTAGTGGAGCTTGTTGCGGTTTCTTGTGACATTTTCCCGTGTAAATAATGAATTTCTTTCTCACACTCTCGTACCTAAATTTCGTTATTTCTATTGCAAAACCGCGACGGTAGTAGCACTAGTAGAACGCAAAGTGTTTGTAGTGATTGCGATTGTTAAACAAATTGTGTTGTTGGACCAAGGAAAATGTTTTTTTTTTTTTTTTTGCCAATAGGTACATATTCTGTTACATTAGGGTTGACGGTTGAATGGCTGGCATTATGGGCTCCGAGAAAAAAAGAATGTGTGTGAAGCCGACCACTTGTATGGCTAATTTTTTTTAGAAAACATTGCGCCATCCCTTCTCAGAATTTCGAAACGCAAACTCCTCTGCATCGCACATCACAAAAGAAAAAAAAATACGTAGGTAGTTTTGATTTTGATTCTTTTCGTCCTCATTGAAAGCGACATAGTGGAAAGAAGAAGTATGACGATAAGTAAGAAAATGTTGTAATCTTCTTTGCGTTTGCTTAATTCAAGGAAAAAATCCTCGTTAAAATGTATTGCTAAAACCTTTAGAATTGCTTGAAGAATAAGTAAATTCAAATCTTCTCATGAATAAAAACCTATCATCCAAAAAGTGGAGATTGAGAATAAGGACACCTCTGTAGTCTTTAACTCTATGCATATTGCATAAACTTTTAAGGGATAGGTTTACCCCCACACAAAAAAAAATAAGACGAAGAAGAAGAAAGGATGGTGGTTTGGTTTGGTTGCAGAAGTAAAACTGCCTAACTACAACAATGCAAGCTTGAGGGAACAACGAGACGAGATTACTGTCCTTATTTATGCCTGTCATGTAATATAAATGGGCATTTACACTTGCTCAAGCAACCAAATAAACATGCAAATGATCAGATTTTCTAGAACCGTAAAAGCTTCTCTGCCAGTGCTCTATGCTATGTCTCTGACTATGGTGAGCTGTGGTAGTGGAACAAAAAATATTACATTGTGCTAAAATAACAATTCCGTTTCTCCATTTTGCACTGCTTGCTTTTTGGCACGTCTTTCAATCCACGTGGAAAATCCGTTTTAAAACGACATCGCATCATTTTCTATGTGACATTCCCGAAATAAGTGATAAGCTTTAGAAGCGTTCTTCTTCCTTCATAAACTGAGCCAGAAGGGAAAAGCTAGCTGACTTGTGTAGTCCTAGTCTCAGTTGTAATAAGCACAATATATTCAAGACCAGTAAATCGCAGGAAATGCGCCAACATGAAGTCTCTCGTCATCATCATCTTTGGCATCAATAAAAACTTAAGCTTTCCCTATTCTCCCCATCCCTTGGTTTACGCCATTCGGTTTATGTATCATTTTTTTCACACGCTAAATGTTCCCTTTTACTCGAGGAGATATGGTTTTGATAGGTGTAGGTACTAGGTGCGCAAATTTTTTCTCATCATATTACATAGTGTGTACCTTGTAATATTTTCCCTTTTTTCACGCACTTACATTTTCCTGCAATCTCAGGAATAACATGTGAATAGTTTAGTCAGGCAAACATTTTTATCCAGGATTTTTTTTTCGGGAAAACGCACAAAATTTTATTCCATTTTGCGACGGGAGGAAGGAAGAACCAGTCATACTGGTTTAATGGGCAATTTACTTCCGTGTGCTTGCCTTCGAACATAATAATATTTTTACGCATCTCCATAATACCATCCCCGCTTTTCTGATCTTTCTTTAAAGAGACTTCACTTCACAGCATTTACCAAATAAATATGTTTGAACTAAAGTATCCTCCAGATTTGATTGACGGCAAGTTTAAAAACAGGAAAGGACTCCCACGCGTATAAATTTTCTTATCGCTTTTCGACACATCGTCCTTCGATTTTTTTCAGGAAAGAATTATCCAGTAGAGGACGAAGTCTACTTACCTTAACTCACAATAAGCCTTTGACATTTAAGATTCTTTACGTCATCAAAATTATGTATTTGATACATGCATAAAATTGAGATATTAATCGAAATCAGCGGTGTTGAGTGAGGTAAAAGCAATTTTCCTATAATTTCATGCTAAGCTAAACTCATCCTGTCCTTATGGCAGTGATTATTTTTCATCAAAAATCTCAAACGGAAGCGCAATTGGTGTTTATAATTTTATTGAAAAATCAGTTTCTTGAAGACTTCTTCTTATTATTATGAAAGTATACCATTTGGAAGATGGGAGCGCAAAAAAAATCTTGCTGAGGGGAAGGCTGGAAGGAGTTTGTAGCCATCTAAGCATAGCACAATTCTTCTGGTCTGTTAACCCCGAAATTGGAT
>JAHZMX010001535.1:0-24989 GCA_027743895.1 Seira musarum | reverse complement strand
ATTTTGTTTGGTTCAAATAAAAAGCATATGAAATTAAACTGTTATGCTGTATAACAATCAATTTACTGTAAATTCTACCTCCCGCAACTTTCGTGTTAACACCAGTATCACCACTACTTCTACTTCAATATTATGCACATTACTATTATTACTCCCAGTAAATTTGTTCCTAGTCTAAAAAAAAACAAAAAAAAGTCATTTTTTCCTAGTAAAAACCACACAACCTCAATTGAATAAAGGCGAATTAAACAGTTTTAGTGAGCAACAAAAAATAAAACGGAAAAATATTTTTTTATCGTAAAAAGTAGCCTACATACATAAACGCGACACATTTTTTTCCCTACCACATTCCATCGAAAAGATTTTAATAATAATGAAATTTAAACAATCTTTTCATGATTTTTTATGGCATACGCTGATTTTCATTATATTTGGAAAAAGGAAATGCAAAAATGCAATGAAGCCATCCTCTTCAATTTGCATCCACAAACAAAATGTATAGATTAGTTCCACCCCAGCTTTTTTAAGGAAAAAAAGTAAACATCGGAGTGGTTCTTTCAATAAGTACACACGAATCCATGCCTAAATAAGAGGCAATCAATAGAAAAAACCGTAGGTAAGAGGTAAAGACAATCATGAGGCGGCAAGCATCACTAATTCCTAAACAATTTAGAAGATATTTTGTTAAAATGTAGCAGTAGCAGTTGTAGCAGGCACAAAGAAATGAAAAGAAAATTGAATTAAATACTTTACCTTTCTGCACATTTTACTGATTGTGTGTAATAATGGAACAAAAAGGCAGGAGTACTTTTATTTTTGTATGTAATGCAATGCAATTCATGTTCTTCGAACGTATCATATCATCATCACCACGATCAGCCATCAACCAATACGGAAATGTGAAGAGTGAACATGTGCTCTCGTGCTCATTATCCTTGATTTTTTTTCTTAAGAAGCAGGACAACAAGGAACAATCATTTTTATGCTACTCACTCACTCACTCAGCAGCTCAGTCAGACAGACGTCTCTCCTTTTCATAAGATATCAAGTGGGTATTGTAAAAATGCACTTCATTATTATCAATTTACCTTTGATCCTGTGAACAAGAAAAAATGAATTGTGTATCCTATATTTATCGCTCCTTTTCTTACAATTGGATTGGATAGTTAACATATTAAAAAGACATCTCTGTTTCATTTTATTTACCACCCCAACCGTGTCGCTTTGGCATACCCAACACACGTTTTTAATAGAATTTATTTACAATCTGTGCTTATCACAAGAAAAAAATATGTCCTTCTCTCCCACTTTGATATTTTCTGGGATGAAATGAAAACAGAATAGGGAAAAAATAAAATTCTTGTACTCAATCAAATAAAATGGTTGTTTTTTGGATGTGAGAATGAGAAGATATTTTTATTTTATTTTTCAAAATCACAAGAAGACAAATGAGGACAAGTGAAGACTGCCATGCCACCAGCTGAAGTTATCTCTATCAGCGACAGAGACAACGACACTGAGGAGGGAGGACATGTTGCATCTGCGCAGAGATAAGTGTGCAATATACTTTCTATAGTTCAGACCTGGCGTTCACTTATTTCTTTCACAAACATGAAAAAACTGTTCGATCTGATCTACAAAAACTTCACACCGAATGCGTAGGAAAAATGAAAGCAATAAAAGAAAAAAAAATACTGGTGATAAGTAAGTATGAACAGAGAATTAAATGAAAGTCTGTTAAGCATTGAAATTGAAAGTAAAGGAAAATAAACTTGTCATTCTTAAATCGTTCCACTACTATCAATTTACCATGACAGTAACAAATGAATTCAAATGCAATTGAAGAGTTCATTTAAGTAAGTAGGTAAGAAAGAATAAGTAAAAAAAATATTTCGAATTCGGGACATTTTTTTTTCTTCATTTTGTTTACGTCAAAAGTAGTTCATCCAAAAAAGAAGATCACAGGAATTTCTCCTATTATTTCCCTGTAGCCTGCCAGTCCTTCAAAAAAATGTTTACTATAATGTTAAATAGCTGGCCTAGTCCCTAATCTGATTTTTTTTGTGGTACCCGGACCCGGAGAACGGATTCAATGTGCGCGGGACAACGATAGGCGACACACTTGTTTCTTACCTGTTTGTTTGCCGTGTTTACAGTAGTGGTATTTTCAGAATTAGAAATTTCATGAGTATGACCTTCAATCTTGTCATTCTTAAATCGTTCCACTACTATCAATTTACCATGACAGTAACAAATGAATTCAAATGCAATTGAAGAGTTCATTTAAGTAAGTAGGTAAGAAGAAAGAATAAGTAAAAAAAATATTTCGAATTCGGGACATTTTTTTCTTCATGTCAAAAGTAGTTCATTCAAAAAAAAGAAGAAGACGGAATTTCTCCTATTATTTCCGTTGGCCTGCCAGTCCTTCAAAAAATGTTTACTTTCATGTTGAATACCTGGCCTAGTCCCTAATCTGATTTTTTTGTGGTACCCGGACCCGGAGAACGGATTCAGTGCTTTTCTATGTGCGCGGGACGACGATAGGCGACACACTTGTTTCTTACCTGTTTGTTTGCCGTGTTTACAGTAGTGGTATTTTCAGAATTAGAAATTTCATGAGTATGACCTTCAAAACTAGAGATTTTTGGATGATTAGAAAGTAAAAGGTAGAAAATTTCTTTTCAAGGTGTGCACCTTAACCGGAGAGGAACAAGCAAAAACATTCAGCAGAAATATGAGCTTGGCTTTGTTGTTGCGTAGTAAACAATCTTCACACTTTCATATTCATGTTTTTTTTTTGTGAACGGCGACTCACTCAAAGACAAAATGATTTTACACTTGCATCATTCATCCATGCAATCAAAATCCCGTGCCAGCCCAGGATTTTGTCAAAAGGCATAATACATTGTACTTTTAATTCTTTGTATTCAAAGAATCACTCAGCATTATTTTTTTTCCTTTGAAAGCTTTCAGCCTAAAAATCATTTCAAAACAGAAAAAATTTTCCTAAACTTTTTATTTAAAAAATAATTTGCCCAAGAGACATTGAAAATAATCATGTACTTATGCTTATGCATAATACGTATTTGTTTGAAGTAATAATGTAATGTAATCATCATTATCCATGTAAAGGCATTTAGTGAAACGGTAGCGACGGTCACCATTCGCCTAAGTACAACCGCACAGACACACAGGAGGAGTAGTATAATAATGTAATTGCGTAATTTGTAATTGCCAATTACTTTTTAAAACTATTAAAAAATATGCTTCAGGCAGATGAATTTTTTTTTTATTTTGCAGCTTTTACTTGTTTCATGTTGGCCTCCATTATTCCCTATTACTTTACGAGCAAAGCATTAGGAGCCACTGAATTACATTGAATATATCATTAACGACAATTAAAGTTCACTTTGACAGAAATGCTAAAGGACGATATTTTCTGGACTTTGAAATATTTGGGCTTAAGAAATACAATTTTTTTTCTCTCTTTGTCTCTCTCTCTCTCTGATAGTCATCATAGTTACATGTCACCTGTAAGAATTCGTTCGCTCAAGAATTTCAATTTTATTGGTCATCAAGGTAAACGCTTTCAATTCCCTGTTACTTTACGAGCAAAGCATTAGGAGCCACTGAATTACATTGAATATATCATTAACGACAATTAAAGTTCACTTTGACAGAAATGCTTCAATTGCAATGCTTCAATCAATGAAGATCATCAACAAAAGGACGATATTTTCTGGACTTTGAAATATTTGGGCTTAAGAAATACAATTTTTTTTTCTCTTTGTCTCTCTGTCTCTGGTAGTCATCATTGTTATGTTCATACATGTCACCTGTAAGAATTCGTTCGCTCAAGAATTTCAATTTTATTGGTCATCAAGGTAAACGCTTTCAATGTTCCTTCAAATCAGTGAATGAGTGAGCGAGCTTGCAACTTGCGACAGTGAATGACATTTTTTTTTCTTGTCATTGTATGTACTTATGTTATGTTCCTTCGTATTACTCTCAACATGCCTGTGCATATTATTATTACACCTCTGGGACGTCTAAAAAAAACCATTGTTCTTACTGCAATTCATTTTTTCCCCTTTTAATTTACAAAGTTAAAACAGTACCAACTACCAGCACAACTGCAAAATTGCATACAACGTGATTTTTTACAATGTAACTATTTCGTAATTAAACGACGTGATCATGATCATGACGTTCTTAATGGTGGCCATATACTTATGCACAAAGAATCAAATCGCTTGTCTTTTGCTTGTATGTATGTAGGTATAATATATTATTTCATCGGGCTTTCAGTGAAATGGAAAAAGCCAACCACAGGGACCTGTGGTATTGCGGATTAACATAAAAAAATTATATATGTGTATTAAGTAAGTTTTGTTGAAAACCACACATGAAACTACGAAACTACTTATTTCGTTCAAATTTTCATTGTAAAAATGGAATTATTTAACACGAAGCCAAGGTTTAAAATATCAAAGGAAAAATGTTATGTATCTTTATATATTTGAATAAAATCATCCTTATTTACTTATTTAGCATTTATTTAATTATAACATTGTTTTATGTGAAGGGAGAGTAACACTCAAGAATTCGCACAGAAATGGGGTTGGTTCAGTTTGGTTGTCTACTAGTAACGTCTACACTTATGTTTAACTTTATTATGAAAAGCGGCATGCAACATGTAATTCGTTTTTGCTATTTTATCGCCTTTGATGACGGCAATGATGATCTATATGATATCACTGTAAAAACAGTAATGAAGATTCACACCACACGATCCATGCAATGCCACCAAGAACAACAAAACAACCAACGGAGTCACGTCAATCAGGGAACAGAATAGCCCAACACTACTACTTTAGTCCATAAAAGTAAGTTAGACAAGGCAAGCTCCACCATCACATCACATCACCAACAGTTTTTATTGTTGTCATCATAATGATCTGAATTGAAATTTCCAAAGTTAGGCTGTACCTGTACCTGTAAACCTGTCAATCAATTCAGTAATCTCAGCTCAGCTCAGCTCAGTAGTGTGAATAAAAGAAGAATCCTTTGATGGTCATGCTACAATAGCTTCCATAATTCATTTAATGAACTTCTTACTCATCATCCATCACAAACGCCACCAAACACCGTGTGTATTGTTAGCGAATATTTATATCGGATGAGCTCTTCGTCAAGGATGCATGCAATAAAAATACTTTTTCATTCAAACTTGACTTTAAACCTTGTAAAAAATATGCGAAAATTCATATTAAAGTGGATTTAAATTTGTGTGCCTTGGATAAAAAAGTTGATTCCCATTTTAGCATTGTTTTTTTTGCACTACCTTTTCACAATAACCTTGTCTGATGAGTTTTATGAATCTTCATCTTCACACTTTTCTTGAAAAATCATAGTTTTTTCTTATCATTTGTGATACAAAAAAAAGTAACTTAGTCTAGAGTCTAGGCATGGATGAGCGTGCGTGGCGTGATGGATGACGAAAGATCAATGCCTGGCGAGTAAAGTAAGTCGCCTGCAATGACATGACAATGAGAGAGCGAGTGAGCAATTTGGAATCAATGAAAGTGTTGCAATTCGAAAAGATTGAAAACAACAAAAATTTTTCACTTTTACTTGCTCACTTCTTTCAAACTGATTTAGAAATAGATGTCAAAAATTACTTCACTTTTGTTTCACTGATTTTATGTAGGTGGTGTCTAAAAATTGTCTAAAAGCAAAAGTCATCCCAGAATAAGTAGCATGAATTATTTTTGTTTTGCCAAAGATGAAAAAATTAAATCTACAATGATTGTCGTAAACATTTTGGTAATTACCTAGTTTTCTCAGTAAATATTGTTATAAATGATCGACTACTACGTAAAACCTAAAACCCGCAGATTTCCATCGGAATGGGAATATTATGACTTGACGTATGTTTGAAAAAACAGGTTTGATTAAACTTCCCAGAGTAATCATAAAAATCAAACGTGTTTTTCAAACAAGAAAATAGGAATTAGTTATTAATTAAAGCAGTGTTTGAGGAATGATCATACCTGATAAATGGAATTTCCGGTGAGGAATGAACTGATATAGTGGGTGCCGACGTCATTAAAAAATTTAAAAGAAGTTGTGTAATCATTGGCACGGAACGAATGGACACTATCCCTATAGTGGGGTAGAACAGTCATATTCTGGAACGGGTCAATCCGTCCTGCTTGTCTCACCATGAGAACTCTGACGAGCATGTATCGATAGTCCCCTTTGACAAAGGAGGGATCTATCCCAAAATACTTGGCTAAACTAGGTGTTCGCCATCCTCCAGCGAATGCATGCCAGGGACGATCCAGACCTTCGATAACAAATCGACGGAAGTAGGCCTGAACGAGTTGTTGGAGATCTTCACACAGGTCAATATGAAACTCATTGTGAAGGGGAAGACTATTATCAGTGGTGAGAAAGGTCTGTTGCTGGACGCGGTATGTGGTGGGATCCAGTATTTCTCTGGATGGCTCGAGAAAAATCCAATTTTGAGTGTCATTACGGGGCACTACTCGCATACTCAGACTTAGGTACCCGTAGCGGGGGAACAAGTGCATCACAGACCCGGGTACGACTGGATGACTAACCCCAGGCCCCGCCGCCCCCGAAATATATCCCGAGCCCGAGGGAGAGGAGTGTGCATGTAGATTATTGTTAACTTGTCCATTGTTCACTGATTGTGGTGAACTTCCATGACTACGACGATGATGATGCCCTCCACCACCGTCAGCACCGGGAACAACACCCCCACACAAATTTGGAAGATGGAAGACAATGACTGCTACATAGACTAGCACTTGCCACTGCGAATCACCTATCACTCTTCGAACAAACGCACAAGGCATGTCACGTGTCCTTATATGATGACGCTGAGCCCACTACTACTACCACTCCTTGCATGAGAATCACTGTGTCCGATTTGAATTCTTTCTTCATTATTGCATTATTGCAACTAACCAGTAACTCCTGATCGCACATACAAATCAAATTCCACGCAACATGTAGAAAACTAGTTCATCATGCTTCAAAAAATCCGATTAACCACCAGCGGTTCACCACGGAGACAGACGTTCGTTCCCACCGAACAAGTTTCCTCTTTTCCTCGTACTTCCATTTACATGCAAATACATTTAGCAAGTCCCACTCCGCCTGGTAAGCTTATGAAAAGTCAAAGTGTTTTAAGAAATCATATTTTGTCCTCTGCAACAATACTTCATTGTTGCACTTTGCACACAAACCAGAACCCGATTGCTTTATACGAGGGATACAATATTATGTTGCCGTATATAATTCAATCTAATTGCTCCCATCTTTTCATATACACACGTTCCCTAGATTATCAACAAATTGTTTTATAGACCCTCGTTTGTTCTGTTATGTGTTCATGAAAGTAACGGAGAATTTTTTTCTTTTCCGACCTAACAATGAACTGCAGACCACAGAAATAAAATTGAGACTGCCTCACTTGTTGCGCTTTTGTGAATTTAAATGCAAGCTTATGAAAAGTCAAAGTGTTTTAAAAAATCATAGTTTGTCCTCTGCAACAATACTTCATTGTTGCACTTTGCACACAAACCAGAACCCGATTGCTTTATACGAGGGATACAATATTATGTTGCCATATATAATTCAATCTAATTGCTCCCATCTTCTTTTCATAGACACGTTCTCTAGATTATCAACAAATTGTTTTATAGACCCTCGTTTGTTCTGTTATGTGTTCATGAAAGTAACGGAGAATTTTTTCTTTTCCGACCTAACAATGAACTGCAGACCACAGAAATAAAATTGAGACTGCCTCACTTGTTGCGCTTTTGTGAATTTAAAGGAGGATAAGTAATAATCAAAAAAGCTTAAGCTATTCATGGAAGGCCATGAAAATCGTGGGATAGAATTGGATTGAACGTTAATACATGTATTGTGAATTGATTATTTAGAATTTACTAGGATGGATGATGTGAGAAAATTTAGGAGGACAAGTAGAGCTATCTTATGGAAAAAACAAGGGCATGGACATTCATATTTTTTGTAATGTTCCCTAACCAAATTTTTCCGTTTATTTAATTCTCATGGATATTTGACGCACACAAACACTAAATATAAAACCACACAAAAAATGGGAAGGAAAGCCGACAAAATCCTGACTATTAAGTCATATATTTCCCCTGAATATTCCACACCAACTTCCGATGAGACAGATTTTGCAGAAAACTTCTTACATCAACGCAACTCAAAACGCAACGCAAATGGTGGAGACAAAGGTGGAAAGTGCAGAAGTGCTTTGGGGGTAAAGGAAAAATGAACTTATTCTCCCTCTTGCCTGCTTAAGCACGCACTGACTGAACACGTTGACTGCAAGAATACAACTAAAATTGCTTCAGTACCGATATCATAGATACTCACGCATACGCTGTGGCTGTGTGTGAGTCAGTCAGTCCATGTGCACGCTTGACTTCCCCTTTGATTCTCTACGTGAATATCACATCAAATGCAGCAGAGAAGTTTACTTATTTAAACTATCTCTGTACACCTTGTTCATCTTCCTTCAAGCTTCTTTTTGTATGCAACAACGCAACTAATAACAACCAGGCCAAAATAGTAGGCAATAGAGTAACAGTGGCAATTTCTTTTGGGCATATCACCTTCGTTTTTGTTACTTGAAAAAATAAATGCTCGAAAGCCAATACTGATTATTTACACGTTTTTTAAATGATGATAAATGATAATGATGAGTGAGTTCCTCCAAATCTCAAGTTGCCTCTTTCATGCACACGAAAAAAAAACCCTCCCCAGATGCCTATTTCTTTGATTTTAACTCTAAAACTATTTTGCTTTTTGTCTGTTTCAAAAAAATGAAAAACAAGAATAGAGTTTAGTTACTCCAATACTGTTTCGAACTAATTCTTGTCCTTTTTGAAACGCCATGTGAGAAAAAAGAAAAAAAAAGTTCACTATTTCTGGCTTTGCGGGGAATATGAGGAGGGAAGAGGGTACACATTTTTTTATGTCTCCACATCAGTATGCACTTCGTCTTTATCAGTAAATAACAAACAAAAATAGACAAAAAATTCACATAAAATTCCTTCATTGGTTGGGGCGGATAAATGCTTAAATATTCATATATATTTTTTTCATGTTATTTGTAACAAGCCGAAACAAACACCCTCACCCTGCTCATACTTACATAGTTACGTACTTATAGACGGAGTGATTACATCTTAAATTTTTTTTATATTTCCTTTCATTTACAGAATAAATTTAAATTGTAATGTTATGTCATGCTATCATCATCATTTATTATTAAGAATCCCACTTAAACATAGTTATAAATATATGTATTCCATACCATCACTTCGCCTCAATATGCATTTATGCATAAAAGACATGAAAGTCACGTAATCTAAGGATATTCACGTATTGGGATATTTTTAGAGCAAGTTTATACGAGACATATAAGTATAAAGTATTCATATTTGTATTGTGCTTTTGTGGCTATGTCTTAAATTAAATATTACAATGTTTTTAGAGCGCACGCATATTAACATATTATTATTATTATAACTCCGTTTTAAAATTGTGTACCATATTCATCTATAAAAGAAAATTACACCCACCACCCGGAGGTATTATCATTCTTCAGCGTGCGCTTCATTTTCTTAAGAAGATTGTCGGTGAATATGAATCCTGGTTTGGTTTGGTTTGGTTTATATTTTGGATATGTTTATGATATGATGCACTTCCTCTTTTGAAGATACTAAACATCAAACAGCAAACGCAGCCGTATCTTGTCACTCACTCACTCACCTTTCCATTCTCCGCTATTTTCATACTTTAATCCGCTGTCTGGTTGCTGCATCCTGGTTTGGTTACTAAACAAAGCGTAGAGAAAATCCCGACCACCACCAGCAAAAAAACCTTTTTTTGTCGCAGGCCAAAAGAGGATTTCTTCTTTGAAATTATATGGAGTATGAAATCATATTATTTAGAGTATATAAATAATTATTCACAGCACCCTTTTCTTTCAGATACGTGACATGATTTTAATGGAATCAGACCCGGTTCACACTTTCCTTCTCGTAAGTAGTTAGCACGAACGGTAAAGACTAGAATGATGAAAGGTGACAGTTTTATGCGCTTCCAAAGTTTTGAGGACGTATATTATAAATCTTTGTATGTTTGTCTTCGTCTTCCGAAAGGACTTTACTTGGTTTGCATGAATGGAAAAGAAAAGTAAAACACCTTAATACTCTGTCCAATATGACATTGTCATCGAAAAGGTGTTGGTTTTAGCACTAGGTCAATTCCATGAATGAATGACCAATATATCAAATCCTGGAATTATTACAGCTAGCAGTAGCAAACAGGTTGAAATCGTGAGGGATGTTTCGTCTATAAACTATTTATACTCTAGGGTCACCAGTCAATTCTGATTGATTAACAAATGCGGCAACAAGTGACATTCATTTGAGTCGGCTATCTTTGGCTTGAAGGAGAGGTATCCTTAAATACATTCGTCGTCATGCAATTTTAGACGATACTTACTGTATTTAATTTATCCGTCTGTTGGTCTTCTCAATCAATGATTTTTAAAAACGTGTTTGATATTTTATAAAATTAAAACACAAATTCGGGCAATTCCCATAAGGATGATAAGATAATATATTTTCATTAAACTTGAATTTAAGTAGAATGGGATTATTCATTTAGATAATTCTAACGTGATTTTTACAGCTACATAGTTCGTCAGTGTTTATTCTAGCATTCATCTACCAGCTACGTCTCTATTTATAACTCTTTGACAGCTTAAATTGGGATAAATCCATTCAAGTCACATAAATTAATGGAATTAATCATGCGAACCAAAGTCCTCTATTTTAATGCACATGCACATTCACAATGTGATATAGTATACCTTCGTGTCATGTCATCTCGTTTCGCCCCTTTTAATCGATTGTCGTGAAGTGCGTGTTTGTGGGTGAACGGCGAACGATTGGATTAGGATGATTAAAAAAACCTTTTATCAATATATAATACGCACTGAATAAGTATAAGTTATGGTGAATCATTTTTTTACTAGATTTAGATTTAATATCTACTTTTTTTTGTACCACACCAGGAGCATAGCATTTTTTTCTTAAGCTTTTATAATTAGGAGCCAATGGGATATTAAGAATCCTGAGAAACTTTGATGGGAACTTCACTCAAGTATTTTTTTTTTTCAAGCAGAGCTTAAAATGTGAAACTACAGTCACCACGACCACCAGATTATATTGGCGTTATAAATTGATGGCTTTTCTGTGAACCGCAAGATTTAATACGAATAACGCATGTAAATTACTAAATACTAACATCGGCTTTAAAATTATGAAGGTCTTACCATTTTACTGAAGTTTTCATTAAACAACACGCAAAATATTAGATTGAGGCATGTCAAGGCAAATCATACCTGTGAACTCACCAGAGCAGCGTTAGCGTAAGCGTATCGTCTTGTTAAAGTTATAATCATCAATCAAACTACATATTTGCAATTTGTATACGTAAGTAGCAGCGAATGAAAAAGTCTAAACACGGAGGCCCCAAATCACTTTTAGTTTTATGCAGAACCAGAGCAGTGACTCATTCACGAACACAAGGAATAGCAAACAAGCTACAGTGCTTTGAGATGAGTACGCAATACGCAACGCAATGATTTGATTAATTCAAATTCAATTGATTGAGCATGGTCATAATTCCATAAATCAATGACCCAAAACAAGTAGAACTGGAAGGNCATGGTCATAATTCCATAAATCAATGACCCAAAACAAGTAGAACTGGAAGGTATTCAAAAGAATGTTTTTTTGAATTTGCATACAAATGTTCATATAAAAAAAGGCATCAAACTTATTTCATTGTTTAGTGTCCATTATCCCGGCGCTTCATTTCATGTCCAATGCAAAAACATGGTTTCTTCATTATTATTTGATAAATTCTGATTTTTATCATGAGTTCAATGGCATCATAATTATATGGATTTGATCACTCCAGTCACTTTTCCTCATTCATAATAATAATCGTTTCTTCCTGTATCGAAATTCCGATCTCTATTACGCATTCTGCTAAATCCATTGTGATAATAATGTATGATGCTGCTGGGAGTCTGGTAACAAAACCACATCCGCAAAAGACAGGACAAGCAGAAGAGCATCTATAATGTACAATAGCTATTGAATCTGAATAACATGTCATATAAATATGATATTGCAATATGATGGGAGGAGAATACATACTTGCAAGACACAACATAACAACACATCAAAAATGTTTCAAATACAAAATCTCATCTCACGAACTTGAAAACTTGATGGAGAAAAAAAAACATTTGAAAATCAGCAAGTTGTTTTAAAAACGCGAATTGTGGGCTGCGTTTGCGTTTCGGCAATCTCTTCTTCATTTCTGCGTTCAGATTCAAAAATTTCATCTTCTTGTTTTAACTGGAAAGGACAGAAAAAACTTTATGACCACCTAATTGTAAATTGCTCATTACCTGTTCGCCTGTGCAATTATTGAGATGATGTCAGCATGAAAATGCTGTAATCCGTGATTTTTCTGAGCATCTTTTTTTTTGCTGATAATTTTTTCGGACATGAGGGAATACTTACATCACATCACAGGGATAGATATAGATCCACCGCATCCGGTGATTCAACCACAAAATGGCAAAAAAAAGTTCAACAAAATGAGGATAATTTTGTGACTCATTTTGAACATGAATGAGCCTTTTGCAATAACAATAACGTTATCTGCCCACGACTCCAATCTCTGATTTTGATGATTATAGAGGCATCCATTTCTCCAGGCCGTGGGTTGTAAATTAAAAAAAAAAAGACTTTGTCCTCGTGATTAGGACATGACTCACAAACAAGTCAGGCAGTACAGCACAGTTTACTAACCCGAAAAACATGATACATATCTAAATACAATATTATATTTCCTACGCAAAAACCCAATTAAAATGTGCAGGACAAACAACACAATCGAAATATATACCTTACCTATTCCGGTTCGCCTTCACAGTCCTTTCCTATGGAATTGCGCAGAATTTATTTTTAATACATATTTGAATTACCTAATTGCTACATAATTGCTACAGTGTGGCGGGTACTTTGAATTGATTTCATAAATCACCAATTCCTTTACAAAATATTCTAAATTCATCGTTATCTAGACATTAAACAGCAAAAGCAATTTCATTATGAAAAAAGGGACAAAATCTACCTGCGAATTCTTCTGGATTCGTTTGTGCTCAATGAAAATTTTAGATACGGTCATTTTGATGACATCGGGATTCAGCCTAAAATGTGCCCACTCGCTTGCTTCCTGAACTATATTTCTCCGTTTCAAAAGCCAAATCTAGGATGTACTTTATTGCCTCAATCAACCGCATTAGTGTAAACATTCGAGTAAAATATGGTGAACATGACATGGGTATGACATCGATAATCATTTCCTCCTGAATTTCAGAGAATCATTTCTGTCAACCGTATTAGTTGTCTAACTAATGCAAAAATTTTTTTTGATGATTGCTAGATTGTCATTATTTTGTTTAAATTGAGAAAACACAGTGGTTTGGCAATCCCAACCCAATCCAACCTGACTTACATATTTAAATTGGAAACCGTTACCAAAAGGTTGAGTAAGCAAATTCATAGATGAATACTTAAATACCCCAGTAAATTTTGATTATTCAAAGATCATTAGTGAATGAAAAAAAAAATACTTGTATCGTCAGCCTAGTTCCCGTTTGATTGTTGTTGGATTTGTATAGTGGTCACTTGTCCTACATTTATCATTTCTATTGCACTTTTTGCATGCATTGACTTTTTTGATCTGATGACATTGCATTCTTCTTTTGAAAATGTTGACGTTGTATAGTGGTCACTTGTCCTACATTTATCATTTCTATTGCACTTTTTGCATGCATTGACTTTTTTGATCTGATGACATTGCATTCTTCTTTCGAAAATGTTGACGTGTTACATACTCACAATCATCATGTGTTTATTAATTGATAACAGTACAAAAAAACGAATGCATCAAATTGGGACATTTTGAAGGACTATTTTATTCGCTGAAAGAACTACAAATGAGGACTATTCCTCAGCACTTCCGTGCCTTTCTTTTGGCAAAATTACAAGCCTATCCCTGACTGTAAAATTGGTCATGAAAGGAGCAAGTGAAAAAAATGCTCAATAAATTTTTAGCGATTTATCATCATAAAATATGAAAATTAAATTGCCAAAAATGTAATGTATTCATCCATCGAATGCTGGAGTTAGGCTAAGAGCTATAAATTTAGAATTAAAACTAATCGAAAACCATTGTAATAATCGTAATAAAATGCATCGTCGTTTTCTTAAATTAAAAGTCTTTTGCAGCGTTTAAATACTCTTTACTTTAAATTTAAAAATTGGATACGCTATTAAAAATGAATGACTTTCAAAACTTGAACTGCAATTGCAAATCTTTTTTTTTGTAGCAGGTACAAATATTTGATTCGATAATAGCCTGAAAGTCGTGTAGACTATATAACATTGGGGATTTCCTCAGCACTTCCGTGCCTTTCTTTTGGCAAAATTACAAGCCTATCCCTGACTGTAAAATTGGTCATGAAAGGAGCAAGTGAAAAAAATGTTCAAGAAATTCTTAGAGATTTATCATCATAAAATATGAAAATTAAATTGCCAAACATGTAATGTATTCATCCACCGAATGCTGGAGTTGGGGTAAGAACTATAAAATTAGAATTAAAACTAATCGAAAACCATTGTAATAGCCGCATCAAAAAGCATCGTCGTTTTCTTAAATTAAGTCTTTTGCAGCGTTTAAATATTCTTTACTTTAAATTTAAAAATTGGATACGCTATTAAAAATGAATGACTTTCAAAACTTGAACTGCAATTGCAAATCTTTTTTTTTTGTAGCAGGTACAAATATTTGATTCGATAATAGCCTGAAAGTCTTGTAAACTATATAACATTGGGGATTTCAGACAGAAGCAATTAGCTAAATCGAACAGAACGAGGTTAGCGGCATGACTATGATTATTTGCGACAAAAACCACTGACTGATGATGATAGTGGCATAATATTACATCATCATATCTAATCGATCATGCTTCATGTGAACTACTCATTTCCTTCACAAAATTTGGGGAAACAGGTAAAAAATTGAAAAATTTAGAAAATACATACAAAACATGTTACCCATTTTGGCTTCCCAAAAACATGAGCCCTTTCACCCTCAAATATACATCATACCGTAATAACATAACATGACATGACACAACAACTCCTTGATTTTCGTGCTACATTGAATTGCATGCGCTTCATTCAATCCATTTACGTTAGCGAAGAAGTTGAGTACAGTACGGCCGATTAGAGTGCAGAGTGAGGCTTTGATTTTTTTTTCTACTTCAATTGAAATGGTACACGACGAGTGACTATTACTGTCGGATGTAGGACGAGAGAGTTGACAAAAAGGGATACCGGAAGGAAGTATGCCAAAAAGAAAGGATGGCGATGGTGATGCTTTACGTGGTAGGAGTGCGTAGTTAGTAGCCGTAGGCTTCGTTTCTGTTCATTGCTGGGAGCGACTGAGGAGGAAGCAAGCACTGCAAGAAGCAGAATTAAGTACTTGGACGTTATGTTTGTTATAGAGAAGTTCTGTTGATGTTGGGTAGTGGGTCGCCTCTCGCTAAACTTCATTGAATCATTGAGAGCGTTTATGAAATTTAAAATCTAGCATTTAATGATGGATTCAGAAAAGAACATGTTTTGCTTGTATGATGCTCAGGCTGCGCTAATCTGTATTCACTAGATTATCAGTGCCAAATTCAAATTAATAGTCTTTTGGCTGTTGACGCCAGGCCACTTCGAATATGAAAACTTACCTACGCTATGCGTGTAATCATTATCAGTCATTATTCATGCATTGCATTACGTTGCAATCTTTGATTTGGAATCGCGTGAATGTAGGATAGCATACGCTACACCCTTGACGTAGGAGCTTTAGGCAAACAAAAAATGAAATGAAAGTGAGATTTTAAATGAATCTATTGAAAACTAATTCACATTTAACTGCTTAAGTATAACCTAATTAATGAATAATCAAAATGAGTATTAGAATATTTTTTTTAGATATGATCTGATTTGATCTGGCTAGTAGTCGTGAAAGAATAATCATCATTGTCGTTTTTATTCTTCAGATGTGGTGAACATTTTGGAGTTCCCGAGATTTGCCCATATCGTGATGGTTATTTCTGGAGAATGGGAAAGGTTATAAACGCATTCCGTGCCAACGGAAACGTCATTGAACCATTTCACAACTTTACATGTGCGAAATCTGAACCACTAAGAAAAATTAAGTCTCCAACACTGCAAAAAGTCATTGGGTGATTTTAAAATCTCTTTGCAAATCGTACGTAAGAGCGTTTAGAACGACTCATTCTAATAGGAAAACTCCCAAATGCAGTAAGAAAATTCGAATGTATCTGTACCTAAATGAACGGCATTACAATAAATACGTGAAATGCAGCGTTCTATAATATGACGGACCAAATTAATCACGTTTCAAATTTTTACTATGGACATAATTTAATAAATGCAATTTACTGTATGATCTTACATTCGTTTTGGTATTAAGAATTCAATACAATTCCTGAGTAAAAATCTGATGAAATTTTTTAACAATTTTCATTGAAATACATCTGACATCTCAGACATCTTTTTAGCCGACTAGGTAACCTAATTCAAAGGCAGTGTATTCAGCTCTACGGTACTTAACTGTATCAAAAGTTACTGAGTAAAATAATTTCATTAGAGAGACAGACACTAAAACTTACATATCTTCAACAACTAATTAATTGGGTATGTATTATGCATACCCATGAATCCCTCATGGAATTCGAAATGGAACACTTAAAATTTGGACTACATTACCAATGAGTATAATTTATAACAATATATAATTCATTCAGTTTGAATTATGCATGGAAATGAGAATGAGATTACGTTCAAGTATAAGCTTGCATTGATAATTTAGATGAAAAGTTAAGTTGAAAAGATCAGTTAAATGTTAACAAAGATTAATACGGAATGGCATTACAAAATAGGCGTCATGGAAATGAAATTTTTAACGGAACTGTACAACTGATGCACAATTATTTTTTCTTCCCTTTTCCTAGAGTTCCCAGCGACAAGGTGTGATGAGAACCAGAGAGCTGTTGAGTTTGAAACTGCATTCGTAGGCGTTGAAACTCTGCAATTTCATCATCCATTTGTTTCTGATATTCCTCCAACTTTTTCTTTTCTTTCCCGTTCTCTTCTTTAATTTGATCAAATTTTGCGTGAAGCTAAAAGAATAAAAATAATAAATATGAAACATTTACAGAATAAGTTAAAGAAAGAATGAGAATATCGAATATCGAACCTCTCGTTCAGCTTCCTTCAGTTCTGCTTCCTTTTCCTTAACCCTGAGAATGAATTGCTGTTTCATATCTTCCTCCTTCTGCGCTAATTCTTGCTGATGCAATAGCATCTTCTTTTCACAAGTTTGCTGGAAACTCATTGGTTTGTTATCAGAATCAACGTCGCTGAAGCCCATCTGGAAATGGTACAAAATTAAAATTTAAGCTAAACTCATTATTTTCTAGTTTCACTTTCATCATCAAAAAATGGACGTACCTGTTCCAATCTAGTTTTTCTGTAAAGTTCGTAATGGCGTGAGTGAGTTTGCTCCCTCATGTCCTCCATATTTGTTCGGATAAGCATTTCACGCAGTTTGACGAAGTCACTTTCACTTTCAATATAAAAAATGGACGTACCTGTTCCAATCTAGTTTTTCTGTAAAGTTCGTAATGGCGTGAGTGAGTTTGCTCCCTCATGTCCTCCATATTTGTTCGGATAAGCATTTCACGCAATTTGACGAAGTCACAATGAGTTTCATTTTCAACTAAATTAAAGAAATATGTTTAATTAAATAAATCCTAAATACACTCCAAAATTGACAATCACACAAATATTATAGTACCTTGAACAGTTCCCCAAGGATACTGCCTAGCCCTGACCATTTTGTTTCCAACCCGTACAAATTCACTGCTTCCTACAACAGCGAATGGAATATGGGCGTTCATAGACGTATTCACGTCTGACACACTTTCATCATCAGTAGGGAACTGATAAATTCTTACGCCATTAGAGGTAAGTTCGGACATGATTTTTTCCTGCAAATTTGTTAATTCCAATAATTAGTAAATGATTGATAGAATCAGGAGATTATAAAGTTGGAAAAATATGTGTGCTTATGTACTTTAAATTTCTGAAGCTCAGATTTCGACACAGTGTCCGCTTTAGCAATGATTGGGATGATATTCACTTTGCTGTCTAACTTTTTCATGCACACGAGATCAATCGACTTCAACCTAAGTATACACATGGAAACAAAAAATGATTAAATTGAATTTGCAAATTAATTAACTCATTTAAAACTGTAATTGTAAAGCATGTTCCTCGTAAAGACAATTTCCGTTAATAATTTTCCGAGCATGTCATTATAGTTGATAACTTAAGTAATTTGCGGATGCGCACCTTCATTTGAACATTGCTTTCCTGCAGCTCGTAAGTGTGCGACTTAATTTTGACAGTTGATAGTGTGTGCGGAGACGGTGCCGAATCAAAATTGGTGTTGAAAAGAGAATCCATAAGAGTAGACTTGCCAATTCCTGTCTCGCCTGTTTGTACACAACAATAACAATAATAGTCACAATTAATTTCCATAAATTTAATAAAAAATTTCATCGCTAAATTCATTCTTCATATTTATCTTACCTATGCACAGGATGTTAAAAACGAATCCTTTTTGTACAGCTTTGTTGACCAGCTGATCCGGAAGGCTGTCGAAGCCGACATGACCTCCTAGCTGGAGATTTCGAACCTTGTCCAGCATTTTACTGGCTGAGAATGCAACAGAATTCCCTCACTTTTACTAACTTCCAACGTTTAACCTAAAACCAAAGAACTATTGACATCACATAAACCATTCCCCATTTTAAAACTTACATACTTTAATATTTATTTACTTAATTATAATTTTGAACTTTATAATTTCACAGTTTAAAACAAACTTCCTACTAACCAGAACAATAAAAAATTTTCAACCGCCGCTAAAACTTGTAATCGTCCAAAATGAAAAAAAAAATGTCCGTTAAAAAGTTTTCATTAAAGCTACTGCATAAAATAAACAATGACTATATCGGCAATTACTTTTGAAAATTATACAGACTTTAGCTAAGGGAAAAACCTAATTATAATTAAAAATGTTAAATCCTTACCTGTTTTTTCCAAAAGTAAACAAAGTTGAACGGATTATTTTTTCCGCTGCTGTGTATGTACACAAAACAAACTTTCGTTTGACTGGACTACTCGACTGGGCGTGTAGGAGGGAGAAAAAAAGAGGAAAAGGATGATGATATGATGGTGAGTAGTGAAGTGAAGTGAGTAAGCAGCTCAATGCAAAGCAATGCAATAATGCTCGCTCGTCCCTGTCGGTCCCTATATTCACAATCACAAATTCACAATCAGCAAAAGATGTCAAGAAGAAAAAGACTCCAGTCCACAATCCACAAGAATGCATGCATGCATAAAGTGGAAGGAAAAGAGTTGATGCTATAAAAACTAAACAATATGTGTCCGTCTGTGTGACACTTTACTAATTGTATTGTATGAGCATGAGCTTATGGTGCGGTGGTATGGTGTCGTGTCGGCGTGCGATGTAGTGAATTGTGATAGTGATGATTATGATGGGATGAATCTTTCTATTCTATTCTTCTGCTAATTTTTGTTTTGTCTTGTCTTGCTAGTTCCCATTTCCCATTTGCATTGCTATTTCTAAGTATAAGACGTAGTGTAGAGATTGTAGAACCCTTTTTTACTTTCTCTCCACTCTCCAGCAGCATAGCATAGGAGCAAAAACAATTTATGTATTAATAATGCCAATTAGATAGATGAGTTTTTACTTCCTTTTTTCCTCAAGACATAAGGCAAGACAAGAGAAGAGCGAGTGAGTAAGGAAATGAGAGACCGGGGAATATGTGATGTGATGTGCTTATGAAGACAAGAGCAAGTAATCTTTTGAGATTTTCCATCTCCTCATCCATAATGAACGTTCCTATTAACTATGAAGCCAAGAGCTAACAAGAGTTTCACTATGTAGCAGCGAGGTTAATAAAAATCCGAGAGCGTAAAGCTTTCTCTTTCCTAAATGAAAGCCTTTCTTTTTTAGTAAGCATATCACATCTCAATTTCATAATCTTTCATCTCCTGTAATAATCAAATGCATACCTCACCATCATCATCATCACTATCTATGTGTGAGTTAAGCAGATTAGACTTTTTCTTCTTACCATTAGAGAAGGGTCTAGGCCTAGACGAGTGAAGCATTTAAATGTATTGCGAAAATACTACATTTCCTTCCTGTTCTAGATTCCATGAAAAAAATTAAAAACGAATATATCATGAAGACCTGGCAACCAATTTTCATCCTTAAAAACTGTATTCTCATACTATGTGTACATAAAACTACTCGACAAGATTTCCATTTACAAAATTAGTATAACATGAAACTACAGGAAGCGAATCTCAGTCTTATAGATGCCTCATAGATCTAATTTTATTGCAAAACTATCGACTTTTGAAACTGAAATATACATATAAATAGCATGTACTTAGCAATGGGTAAATAAAGTAATCTAGAGCATGTTGCCATTTAACTTAATGCATTTTACCAGCGTTCTGGCTTACAGGGAGAGATTAAAACAAATTACGTATTTATAGTCCGTAGGATGAAAAAATTCATGATAAAAATGTTTCGGATGTGGAAATATTTCTGATAACAAGAAATTTCAAAATTGGGGTAAAATGACAAAATCTTTTAAATTCTAACATTTTTTGCTGTAAGCAGTTTTTGTTTGCATTCATTTTCATAAGTCATGCGGTCCCGTTTTTTATTTTGTTAAATTAAGTCATAACTCAGGTCTAAAAAACGAAAGAAAATGCTTTCATGCACTTGCTGTATGTAGCTTTTAAAAATGCATGTACATAATTTCAAATGCAAAATTGCAATTGTTAATATGCAAATATTGTTTTTGCATAAAACTTTTCTTTTTCTATAATAACTAAAGTAAGACAGGACTGGCTGTATAGGGTTCTTTGCCCAATGTTGTGCTATAGCGTGAGCGTAGCCTATTCTTTAGCCCGTAAGTTGATTACTTTGATGGGGTAATCTGACACTTTGTAAACATATGTTAGCAATAACAAATATAACCTAAACCTAATGAATGAATTGTTTTTATCTTTGCCAAAAAACCAAGCCAAAGACTTTGTTTACATGAATTAGGCTTGTTGCCGCCAAGCCTTCGTTTGAATTTCTTAGCCAAAGCCGCAGCGTAACAACAAAGCATCAGGCGTTGGGCAAAGAATCCTATACAGCCAGTCCTGTCTTACTTTACACTATTTGTGATAAACTACTAAATCTCTCAAACCTGTAAATACCGTCATTTTCTTAATTTCACCATGCGGGATCAAAATAAATGCGTCCTGGAAAGAAGTCCTGCATACGTCGTCAGCTTCTTCTTATAAGTCATGTTCAAGTCAGTGCATATAACAATATACTTTTTTCTAATTACTTTTCTTTGCAGAAATTCCAGCTCCATCCACGACCACGGTCGTGAGCATCATGAAAACAACTGTTCATCCTCATCGGAAATTTAGGAAAAAAGGTAAAATACATTCTCCTAAAAAGGTTGAAGATTGTTGCTTTTTTTTCTTTCCACCGCATTTGTGTACCCGAAAGTTGTACAACCATTTGCCAAGATCGTCTCAAGTTGCCCCGGTGAAGTATTTTTATTTACACATCCTTAATTCATTTCGGGTTTTCTTTTTATGTTCGCAATCAGATAAAACAATAAATAACGTGGTCGTGTCTGGTTCCGAAATCGACATATGGACGAATAGTAAAGGTAAGCAAAAACGCAAACGCTTTACTTTTTTTGATAACCCATAAACTTCACCGACCAAATCATCACGGTTTTACACCCGGCCGTTTTATATTTCATTGTTGGAACATCGAATAAAATGGAAATCTTTTTGATTTTTATAAAACTTCTACTTCGGTTTGCTTTGTGGAAAATTGGAAAGGACGATTCAACCTAATATTTTCCATAAAAAAACTGACATGATTTCTTGGTAGAGTTTGCTTCAAATTTCTTTACGTTAAACACATGTACATGTAGATTTAATATCTGGAAGTAAAATTGCTGGTCAATTCAGCCGCAGAAAATTTAGTGAATCGAAAATCCATTCTCCATTTTTTCTTAGTTGATGAAATATACAGGCTTGAAGCAGGTACTTGATTTGGTCTATCATCAATTGCCGTAGTATTCACTGAACCGTGATGTGCAACTTTCCCTTGAAATGAAAACACGGAGATATACCGTGCCGCCTACCCATACTTAACATCTCCCTACCGCCACCACGCTTTTGCATTGGCATTTAGACATTATTTGTGTTCATTCACAGTGGCTTGGCTGTTTTTCTTCCCTCTTGGAAGTACTTTCCGTTTACGCTTACGAATTTACTATCTGTACTCTTGCATTGTTTTTCCTGTAATTATTTTCCGTTTTTTTTTACATTCACTTGGGAGTCGCAAATCAAATAGTGATTTAAAACCTTTCCGTTTCTATATACCTGAACGGAAGTTCTGCAAGAAAAGCTTTCTTTTTCCAATTCCTTCAAATTCCCACAAGTAAATGTCGATCCATTCGTTCTCAGCATCTTTTCAATTAAGTAAGTGTTGTTTGCTTTAATTATTCCAGGTCATTTACCACCAAATTTTGAGGATTTACGAAACCACCTTCATCATCATAACACAGACGACTCATCATCCTCTAATTCCGGGAGTTTATTGAGAGCTAGTAGGACGGGTTTGCGTTGGATGTGGATTTGCACAATTTTGGAAATGGAATCTTTAGCCTTTTTTGGTCACGGGATTTTTCAACATATCTATAGGCTTTTGCACACATTTTATTCTATTTTTTGCGAAATGAATTTACTAACGTGCCTCTCTATCTCTATTGTACTTGCACTACACAACATATATTCATGTTACTTCAAGTAATTTTTAAGACATGACATCATAAAACATATTGGGAAAAATATACTATATTTTGTTTAGTTACATATCTCTGCTATTTTCTACTTTCACACACACACACTTCAACATTTATTCATTCACATTTGTTCTGTTTTTTAAAGCTACCTACCGCTTATTAAATTATTACTGAATAAAATATTCACTCAAACACTTACATGGGGCGATACGATACGAAATGACATGACACAAAAAATAGATTCTGTACAAAAAATAAAACGAAACTAAATAAGTTTATAAAACTATTGCACATTCATAATAATTTAAAGAAAAAATATCAATTGTAACTCACCACCTGATTTTCAAAAATATTTGTGTAAATTGTCAGCTTAAAATTAAGTAGGTATCGCATAGATAGTATCGTGGGATTTGAATAAAAATTACAGCAAAAATTGTCATTTTGAAAATATTGTAAGTTTTAATTTCTCTTAACGAAAATAGGACGGAAGAAAGAAACGCATCAGACTTTATTATTCCATATTTAAAAAAATGCATGTTTTCAGGAAATTTCGCGACCCCCTTGGAATTTTGCCACATTGCTCTTCCGTTATGGAAAATTTTCTGCTTATAGTAGGCAAATGAAGCATTTATCAATCTGATTTGGTTTGTGACTCTGGCACGTTTGCTTTTTTTGTGTTTGGAGGATGTACCAGGATTGAAGTTTTATTTCAATTTAATCGAAAAGTGAAAAATACGAAGTGTGATTAATTATTATTTTATTGAAAAATAATTATTTGGTTGGGCTAGAAGTAGAAGAGTTTATTAAAGTGTGCTGGAATGTGAAAACAAATTGTGAATAGTGAAGGAGGATTTGAATTTGGGTCTACTCGGGGAGTAAGAGAATGAAATTTTTGAAGAAAAAAAAAACAACGCAACTATAAGACTCCTCTTTATCATCATATTCTAACTAAGATATCACATCGTGACGCGGTAAGACTTCTTAAATTTGTTTTGAAATAGACCTACGTCACCATTGAAAAATCAGTTAGACAACTCATTCTGCAATATCACAGATCCAATGTGGAATAATTCTGATTCGGCAGACGAAAGTCTTGGTTGGTGAAACTTGTAAGAAAGCAGGAAGTTTTGCGAAATGAAGAGATCCTTTAAAATTTGAGAACAAAAAGTTTATTTATGTAGCAATTAATCAATTTTATGTTTAGTTTAAGCGGATACAAACAAACGATCTATAACGAAACATCTTGAACATATATAGAAGAAAGTCATCTTTTCAAGGAAAAGGTAATCCAATAAATGGTTTTTTAAAAGTTATCGAAAAGCTAGAACAATTCAGAAAAAAATTCATTTTTAAGAAAATATATTAAACCTGTTAGTCACTACAGCTAATAAGGGACTAACTAACAAGGCAACTCTAACAAGTTACGAAATAACGAATAATATTATATACTCCCCACGTAAATCAGAAAACCGACTTTCATTTCAAGTGGCTCTATCATTGTTGCAATTCAAAATAGATAAAGATAGATAATTTTTCGAGTCATTAATTTTAATTTGTTTTCGTACGGATTGATTCCAGTAATATGAATAGTCTTTATTTATTTTGAAACCCCATTACGTGTTGATAACCATGGTTTAAAATGATCCCCGTTTGTGTTTCAAAGGACCCTATAAAATAAGATGGTAACCTCGGCCCCCCGTTTTAAAATGTCAATAACTCGTCATTACCACATTTTCCCCAATCGAAT
>JAHZMX010001534.1:0-16530 GCA_027743895.1 Seira musarum | reverse complement strand
TGTCATGAGGAAATTATTCCATTTCCCTACGACCAATAAAAAGCGAGAAACCTGCATTAAAATTTATATTTATGATAACTGCATTCAATTTTGATACAACGCATTTTTTGTAATTCAACTCGTGAGACAGAGAAGCGATAAAAATACGGGTGGATTGGATAAGGGAGGAGGAAGTATTTTACGAATTACATTTTTGGGGTAAAATTAAGGAATTTTATAAAAATCGCCACTAACAATACGCTATGAAAAAAACGAAGGATCTATTAGTAAAAATGCTGAAAACCTAAAAAAAATATGTTGAGGAGGTTTTTTTTTATCGAGGGGAGTTTTCAAAGAAATGAATGAACTGTTGCATACGTAAATAAAGATCTTAATATCATGGATTATGCAAAAATATTAAATCGTAGATGGCTTGGCTTAATTGCGGTGGATGGTAGATCGAATCACGTAAGAAAATTAAGCAAGGAATATATAGTAATACGACCTTGGTTTGGTTTAAATGTGATTTGATTTATGATCGATTGGGTAAAATCCGTAGTTTTGTAATAGGTACAAATTACTTCAATGATGGTGCAAACAAATATTTCAAAAATATTTAGAACACATTCGTGAGGAGTGTAGGGTGAGGGCCGAGGGCATATGCAAATGTATTTTAAATGTCAAATTGTGTAATTAAAGTATGATATCAATTACTGCAGTATACAATTACTCATGTTCTCTTATGATTTGGGTAGGAATTGTTTCAAACTACCAAGTCATCTTTATAACCGAATCATGACGAGAAGGAGTTATCACGCAAACTTCAAATCATTATCCTTCGTTGATTTATTTGCCTATCCCTTCACTACGCACTACAAATATCGTCATCAAACCCAAATTCAAAACTGGAGCATTTCATATCAATAAATTAAATAATTCATTTTTCTATTTGTATGTTTCGTACAACACAAGGCCTTTATATATTGTTTGAATATTTATTTCTTACACAAAGCTAAAGAAATGAATTTGTGTTTGAAGCTTTGAAGAATATTGTAAACCCAAACAATATATATTTGAACTAAATGAATGTAAAACGGAAGCCTAACTGGGATTATCAGTAAATTCTAGATCTTAAAATGACCATTTGAAAATTTGCGTTGACCTGATGAATAGATAGCATAATATTGATAGATAGACAGATAGATGAATAGTATTAAAAACTTCCAGGAAATTGACTGCCGTTAATGCGTATAGTCTGATCGGATCATGCTAATTCTTGTGCAACAAAGTCTGGAAGTTCGATAAAATAAATTCAAAACCACAACATCAAACTGATTTGCCTTGGGTTTCCAAATCCACAAGTGATTAAAACAAAACAATTAATCAGCCCTAGTTATTTTTAGATTTTGCAATATCTTTGTCATTTCAAATTAACATAGGATGCCGTTAAAATATTTGTCCGATCCGGTACTTAAATACTCTAAATGAATGAAAAATTGTGGTTGTGACTACATCAAAATTTCAATTTAGGTTCATATACTTTTTGCTCTTAGAAATCTTTCGTGTTCAAGTTAAACTAAACACAATAGCCCATTAAGTCAGTAATACCACCTCCGCTAAATCGTAATCTCAAAAAATGTGAAATGCCTGGCTCATCAACTTGCCATAGCACTGTCGTACGGATGGAATGCCAAAGAAATTGTTCTCTTTTGGAATTGGGATAGAGGTTCAATAATTTCTAAATAATTCGAGAGTTAGGTTGTTTGACTTGTTGGCCTAAATTATAACAATTGAGTTCAACCAAGGTTCCTTCAAAAGAATCGAGAGATATATATTATTTCATTTCACGTTTTGACTTTCTAAAAAAGCTGTGAAATAAAATCTGATTAAAAAACAATTTAAAAAATTGAAAATATGGGTTCGAGAGCTGGACCGTTGACCAGGGATGAGGCAGTCAAGGAGGTTTTCTCAAACGATTTGGTATGGAAAATTGAGACATCGCTAAAATTATTCACGATAATTAATAATTATCACATTTCTAATCTAAGCTCGTGGAAATGATCCTTGAACGAGCGGTGAGGTCCAACCAAGGCTTCGTTGAGGAATCTACTTCTAGCGACTTATTTTCAAAGACCGACGCTCTAAATTTCCGCTTAGTGAACAAACTATGGCTAAAAGTTGTGTCAAAACTCTATCGAAAGGCAAGGCATCCTTTATTTCATCTCGGTTTGACCCACGAGAACACGTCCGGTTTGCTCGTCATTGACGATGACGTCTGTCTAGAGGAAGAAACCCTCCTTAGTCAGTTTGTCGGGTGGATGGAGTATTGGAGCTGGGCTGACCCTAACTCAAACAACTTTCCTACGTTCCATTTGGCACTGACACCATCCTTTTTTCGGGTTGCGAACGAGAATGTCTATAGGGTGGTGTTCGATTTCCTTCGGAAATACGGACCAAAGAGCATGACTCATTTCACTTTCGACTTCCACAGATACAGGTTTGACTACATTCCGACACCGGATACTTTTCCCGAGTTCCAGTTCCCCAATTTGAAGCATATCCGGTTGACCATAGAGCGTATGGCTTGGTCCTTCATTCCTTTGATACAGAAGCTTATCGAGGCTGCTCCAAACTTGGAAACTCTCGACTTCACCTCTTCATCATGTATTGTGACCTACTCTGTAGCACATTTGACTGGGGTAATTGAATCCATCGCCCGGAACCGGCCTTACCCTATACGTCTTCCAACAAACACCAAAAGGATTCTGCTTTATGGGACCGTGGACTCTTGCTCATGTTTTTACAAGCTCCCCATGGAGCATCTCAAGAATTTGGAGACAATCAGCGTCTCTGCATCCGCTTGCATGATTAAACAAATCGAGGACATGTTTCTCCCTGTTGCAGGTAACTTGCGTCATTTGAATTTTGTAGGATTCACATCCTGTGTGTATCTCTTCAATCGTCATTACCACGTTGCATTCCCTCGACTTCCGGCATTGGAATCGTTAACTGTGGCAATGCCTTGGGAAATGAAGAAGGAGATGGGTTTCTCCTATGCACGTCATCTCCCCAGTCTCAAAGAGCTCTTCGTGATCCACCACGATGCGGAGGTGTTCCACGCATTCCTGCAGCCTAATCCGAGCTGTGCGATGACGGTGGAGAAATGCACAATGCTTACAATCCAACCTCACGTATTTTCCAATAGTGGTTACAGGAGTTCCAGTCAGAGAATGAGTTACACTCGAATACCTATCATTCAGGCTATACTCAAAGAATGAGTTACACTCGAATACCTATCATTCAGGCTATACATCTCGCCTTCCCGAATTTGACCCATTTGGGTGTAGGAGTTACAGATAATTTCTTTTCGGGACTGGAGTACATCTTCAAAAATATGATGTCTCTGAAGTCATTGGCCATTTTTGTGGAGGCCAATGACCGATTCAATACGAGGATAAATTGGGATGTACTTTTTACTGGAATGAGTGCTGTGGCGTGCGAGTCTTTGCTGAACTCAAGGAATTTGGAGGGTTATTGGGACAGCTTTACGCTTCCGGAGGCACGGTACCCATCCATTAGGAGATTGCCAGGTTCGCGTTACTTTGACGTTTTCTTCCATTTACAAAGTGTGACACTTATTGACTTTGTCTCTTAAAAAAATTAGATCTGGAAGCCCTTTACATTATCGAGACGACTTACCCTTGGTGTAGGGCCTTCTCAACTTGCGATAACCCAGTTGGAGGGGGCCACAGCTCATGTGACTTCGACAAGGAGACTTTGCCCACAGGACCGGGACACGTTTTTAGTGATATCAGCTTTCACTTTTCCCTTTTCAAAATGCAAACTCTTAAAAAGGTTGCTTTCACTAAAGGGTTTATGGTAAGTGTGATGCTTATATGTATTACAACATTAACTTGTATTTTAGATCATTAACAGCAAAAAATTGTTTTTTAGCCTTCAGAAGCGATACAAGAAAAATGGCTTCGCGATAAGGGAATGAAAATTAGGTATCTGAAGGCACCCAAATTATATCACCTTCTGACTGCCCGGTTTTTCATTGAATGATGATGCTTGGTATCATGAAATATAACGCTTTAACGTTAAATAAGAGGTTACAATTTATTGAAAAAACAAATTTAAAGTTTAATTACACTTATGTTACTTAATTATTTACAATTTATGCAGTATATGCAAATAGAAATGTAAGCTTTAGATATACGAGGGTTTTACTGATGGTTTCAATTTTCAAATTCGAAATTTAGTAACAAGCAAGACGTAGGATACTTATATGTTTTAAAATTGGAATAAAGCGTAAGTAAAAAAGGTTAAATAATGTTGCTGATTTTTTTATCGTGTCATCAAACAAATATCCTACGCCTACAATTCCCATATTCCCGAATTGTACACACATTGGATAACGACGCAAGTGCTACGGCCATCGGTACTCCATCATACACGACATTTGAACGATTAGTGAAAGTAATTTCCACTATGTGGAATTTAACAGTAACGAATGAAATAATAGCAGAAAGGAAGCTGTACAATATGCAAAAAACAAAATGGCTGAATTAGAATCAGAACTTCTATTGCATTAACGAGGTTTCCTTTTCTTTTCGCGAATACTGTATGGTATATATTTCACCATAATTACCAGCACCAGCACATCTTTACACAATTGGCTAAAATTAAATGATTTGGCAATGCATCTACATTACATCATCAACCAAGTTTGTTCGCCATATCGAGCCCAGCGATATGTTCATCTGTACATTCGGATTCGCATACATAAAGGTGTCAACATTATTTTTGATTTGTGCTACCTATCAAGTCGTTATCATCTTCGAAATGTAATACTTATCGCAAAGTTACAATTTGCATTTACATACATGAATGACATAAC
The DNA here is from genome assembly GCA_027743895.1 of Seira musarum. NCBI lineage: Eukaryota > Metazoa > Arthropoda > Collembola > Entomobryomorpha > Entomobryidae > Seira > Seira musarum. The sequence goes on along the minus strand of JAHZMX010001534.1, from coordinate 11,651 downwards.
ATGAAAATTACCAACATACTAAAATGCATTAGTAAAATAGCGTTATTGCATATTGCCCCATTCCTTATCATGCATTTTTTTGTTATTCTCAATTCTCATTGCACAGAAGAGTAGTTAGTAGAGTAGAGTAGCTAAATGAAGCTTGTATTTCAAATGTGAATGACAAGATGACATTCATGTAAATATGTATTGGTTTTTGGTTTGATCAACGAAATGTTTTAAATGTGTGTGACATCATTCTTATAAAAATCATATTATTCAGCATCTTCACCTTCACGTTTTGATATATTTGTGTTGACATTCGGACCAAGACCAAGATTATCAGTATCAACCAAGGAAGCAATTTTTATCATCTGTAATGGTCCAGGTCATGTGCCTGCAAAATCAAATCAAATTGAATGAGAAGCAACATTCATGTATAAATAATGATAATAAAAATAAACACCGAAAAACGTTTAAGAACGAAATTGATAAGTTCATGTATGTAATTATGTATGTATTTAAGAAAAACCGGATGTAAGGAGGATGTAATAGGTTCACTAGCTTGGTCATTTACATTATCATTTATCATTATTGCAGGAAGCTCAACTTGAGCTGCTCAAGCTCAAATGGAACACAAAAAGCGAGGGCGATATCCATTGTTTCCTTTTGTTTTTAACAGGTGCTAATTATTTTTTTTGTTGCAGTGCGGTGATATACCAGTATATCACATCACACTACACTAAATCTAATCTCTGAGCAAAGCATGGGCAATATTGGACCACACGGGAAATGCAAACAACACAAGGAAAAAGGGAAACTTGTCTCTGTCTTCTTCACTACTGTTTTGATTTTGATTGTGAGTAGGATTCATAATTTACTTTTTGTGCTGCTCAAGAAAGAACAGATTTATCTATGTGCATATTTTTCGTCGAGTTCGAGTCGACGTAATTACAGCTGAAGCACAGCGCGAGTACGCATATAGCAATTATAGCATAAGCAATACAACAGCAAAGCAGACAGACTTGCCTCCGAAAGGAACTCAACTCGAATGACTTTAACTTTACCAAAAATATTAAATTAGGAAAATACATGAAAAAAGTATTCAATAGTTTATGATTGATATTGATAAAAAGGTCCTTAGTACTTGATTCGTTAAATGTGGAAGACTTGAAGTTTCTTCACTTTGATTGGGCGTCGTCGTTATATTGGGGCGTTGAGACAGTTGAGAGCGGGCGAAACTTAAGTCGAAGGACTACGTTTCGACTTCGACATTGCTGTGTTAAATGATTAACGTTAAATTGAATAGTAAGCTAGAATATGGAGTGTTAATTAGTCTATAAAATTAGTTATAGGTACGTTTAATGTCTCATGTCTTCTTGATTGGCTAATATTTAATGTGGGCCTCATTAAGAGATTACAAATATTATACACTAACTTTGAACTCAGTATTCAATTAATTGCAGTTTCAATAGTGAGTCATACGTGGCGTAGAGTTGACCGTGAGGAAGTGCAATTGCTGGCCATTTGAAGAATTCTAGTTTTAATTATCTCGCACAGTAAGTTACAAGTTAATTACTTCTTTAATAAAGCGCGAAAATTTCAAAATCACACGAGTTATATATTCGTGATATTTAATAGAAGATGAATTTGCCGGAGGAAGGAGGAGATGCTGGCGGCGAAAACGATGACGTAGAAATGCAAGATGCCGAAGTGCTGTTAGTTATTAATAATCAGAATGGGAATAATGGTGCTGATGAAAATAATTCTAATGACGGCCGCGGGGATGGCATGTCAGGAGATAATTCTAGACCTGGAAGTGATGGTGACGAAGGAGAGCAAAGACCAACTGACGAACAGGTTTACGTGAACTGGGCGGAGCAGGCAGCTGCTGCAAGGAATCCAATTGATGAGCCATTACCAGAGCATTTGATCCAAGTTATGGCGAAGGTCTTCAACAACGACATGGCAAGTATAAAAACTTTGAGATGATTATTTTGAATTAAATTGAAATTAGACTAAAGGTTGTAATTTCTTTTTGTGTTTTAGCTTGTTGAGAATATTTTGGATAAAGTTATTGATGAAAATGATCGTTCGGTGATTCGTTCCTGCCGCCTAGTATCCAAGACATGGCTAATCTCACTTGCCAAATTGTACCGAAAAAAGAAGAAGCCCCAATTCCTCGTCAACACGAACAAGGAAAATCCGGTCATGAATGAGCTCCGTGTTCGTCCCATGTTCGAACAGCACACCCTCCTCTACGAGTTTATCCGACCGATGACCACAAATATAAGACACGAAGGCTTTATCCCTACTTTCAGTCTCACTTTGGGACCATCCTACTTTCGTAAGAGCAATTACACTGACTTTGTCAACTGCTTGGTGCAATGCGGCTCTTCTCTCGTTGAGCTTTACGTAAACTTTCCAAAGAATAGTGGAATGTCATTTCTGCTCCCACCGGAAATCAGCTTGCCAAATTTGACCACGTTAGGAGTCTCATTCTCAGCTCAATCACTCCTCGGTCACCACTTTCCCGTTGCGTATCACCACCAACACGGATACTATCCGAACTATTGTTCCGTCCACTTAGTCCAAAATATTTTAAATGCCAGTAAGTCTCTACGCAACTTTTACCTGCTCCCCTGTACGAGCCAGATGAATCCTCCGGATTTGGAGAACCTGTATCTACCGGACACGCTTCAGTGTGTTCATGTGGATACTCCACTTCGTGATTTCGAACTGTTCCTTAAGCGACCGCTACCTTACCTCACTGAAATCCGAATTAACGCGACAATCGTCCAATATGCTGAAGAAAACATACACGAGCTTTTAAGCAAACTCGGTCCCACGCTCCGAACAATCTGGCTTAATGGACATCCCGCCACTCGTCGCTCTCTGCCCATTAGGCTTCCAAGACTGGAGCACGTGACAAAGTTTTATATGTTTAAGCCGTGGGAATTTGAAGAACGCGAACCGTCAATTAATTTCGAAGAAGTATTCCCAAAATTGGAAACGCTAGTGTTTGCTAATCAAACCCAATACAGTTTAAACGTCTTAATGAAAGGTATGAGGTCTACCACCGTTACATCGTTCTGCGTTTGTTTAACGTCCAACCGACCAACGCAGGGTGGGTTTATGGTACAACTTGAGGACGTAGGTCCTGCCAATCCCTTTCCGGCGCACCTTCGCGAAGACGATCGATTTCGAAGGGAAATGCAAATGCGGCTGGAAAGAATGCGAGAAATCGCAGTGAGAGGAAGAGCGGCTGCGAGACGCGCTGACGAGCAAAATGCTGCACAACATAATCAGGCTGTACCTCCTCCGATCCCAGTACGAGCTAGATTGTTGGAGCGCGAACGCATCCGCGAACGAGGAGAGCAGGCGCGCCTGAGGGCAGAGAGAGCGTTAGAAAATCAGATGCGCCAGCGTATGGAAATGCAGCAACACTTGGCTCATTATCGAGCTCTCCGTGATAGATACGAACGTTTCGCAAGAATGAACCGATATCGAGATGAGGCTCCTCCGCAACCCCCTCCACCATTTGTGGCACATATTAATAGAAATAATGGGAACGATCCCCCTGTTCAAAGAGTAAGACCTGTTTTGGAAGTTCGGCAAGTTTTAGCGCCACCAAATTTTCCACCCCCACCCGCACATGCCCCAGACCAGAGGGTTGCTGTAGAAAATGCTTATCGACTCGATCACGCCTATGCAATGGCTCGACGAAATCGAGTAGTTGGAGATGGGGAACCTGGACGTGGACCTTTACCAGAAATCAGAGTGTTGCAAGGTCCACCACGCGCACATCATAACCCTCCTTTTGCGCAGCCAAATGTCATACGCATTCCTATGGAACCAGTCTTAAATGCACCTATTATCCCCATTGTACCTCCAAATGGCCAAGCTGAACTCCCAAACCAGGCCATGGAGGAGGATGATGGCGGTGACGTAATATTGATTGAAGAAAATAACCCACCCGGAAACCAGAACGCCAATCCTGTAAATCTCCCTCCTCCTCGAATCGTCGAACCAGTTGCTGGACCATCACGTGAAGCAACGGGTGCGGCTGCTGTTATACCACCTGAAGACCGCCAGGACGCTGACGGCCGTGTACCTGTTAACAGGGAAGTTGATGATAGAAACAATGTCAACAACGAAGAGATTCAAGTTATTCGCGAGATTCCCCCTTTAAACCAAAGAAACAATAATAATGACAATGCGAATGGAAATCCTAATCGAAGGCCAATCGATGACGGCGTAATTGAATTTATTTACCCTGATCCTGGCTTCCGCTTACGTGATCTCCGGGACCTGGTAGAAATTAGCTCTGACAGTGATGATGACGATCCATGGAACCCCCACGTCGTGAGGGTTCCTCTGCGAGGACAAAGACTTATTGATTTGGTGGTTCCTCAAGCTTTTGGAAATGGAAATAACAACAACAACAATATTAATATAAATAACAACAACGAAGCTCAAGGTCCTGCCGCCGGCCCAGCTAATGCGCCTCCACCGCCACTTCCACCCCGGGCACACGCCAATGGTGGCCCTCCTAATGGAAATGCTGCAGCACAACAACCACGACCGAATGTCAACCCAGTTGAACAAGGTGAAGGACAACGGGGGAATAATGACATCAGAGAACAAATTCGGGAACGTGCAAGAGCAGCAATGGCTGATCGACGGGAGCGATTCGTACACCGTGGAAGGGGTGAAAGACCTGGCCAGCCTATTAGGAGGCGCGCTGGTGATCACCACCTCATAGAATTGTGGGACATTAGGAATCCTATGCCCCCCGCACTTCCTGAGAGACCTATTACAATGACTAAAGACAAAATGCAAAGTATTAACCTAGCTTTCCCGAACCTGTCTAAGTTGACAATACAGGTTTGTGGGCCGGAAACCTGTGGTCTACGATATATCTTTGAGGAGATGAGAAGTCTTCAAGTGCTTAAAATCATGGTGGAAAGCTCTCTCTGGAATATCAAGTGGGACTCTTTATTAACGGGTATACCTGATGATTTCTGCGAAGCCGTAAAGACCAACTCGGAAATTTGGGACGATGTCTACCTCAATGAGAACCCTGCATCCATTAGGAATATGGCTAGTAAGTACACTTATACCACACCTTTGATATTTCCGCGACTTTGACGAGAGCGTACCAGTCCCCCAAATGGCCCAAATGTCTAAAATGTAAATCTTTCTTTCGTTAAACTAGAACTCGAAGAACTGATGCTTATGGAAACAGTGAAAGTGGACGAGCGCGAACCGATTCCTCAGGGCTCATCTGAAGAGCGTCAAATCTCCGATGTTGCTTTCCAATTTGGATTCACCAAGTTAAAGTCACTGAAACGACTGACTGTGACACAAGGCTTCTCGGTGAGTTTTTTAAAGTGAAAGTAAATCATAAAATTAAGATTCTACGACTTAAAAAAAACTTTTGAAATTATTTCTAGCCATCCCAAGGAATGTTCAATCGATGGTATGACGAAAAAGGGTACAAAATCAAGGTAAAACCACGAACCAGGCTCGACATGAGCTTTTACGCAGACCAGTAGGAACTTAAGGAACTAGCTGGAAACTAGAGAGACTGGATCTTATAGACCCAACATCACATTTTCATTATCAATCATTTAGTTTTAAGTAAAACTTAAGTCAATTTTGTATTATTATATTTAAACCTCTTTTATCAATTTTATTTTGATTCATTGCTTGTGAGTTGATGTTGTGTACAGTGTACAGCGTTAGATTATGCCAAATCAAAAAAAACTGCTTTGATTTGAGATAGAGCTAGTATAGAAATATTTTTTTCGAACATAGTATTATTGGAATAGTTCCGAGATATAGGAATTATAAATAACCCAAAGGTATAAAATAATAAAATTTCTAATGAAATGGTGCAACAATGGAAATGTCAAACGAAAAATTTAAAGCTTTCATATTTCATATTATCATGATCTAAAATCTGATCTAAAATGTTCAAGTCCAGTCTATAGAGTAATTGTTTACATTTTTGGTATTATTAATATGTATCGCTATTCATGGTTGATCATAAGTTGATGGCTTTCCTATATGATGTCAACTCTTTCTGCAGACTTTTTAATAACAATTTTGTTCATTTTATAACGACTTAAAATGATTTTAAGTGTACATTAAAGGCTGAATGATTTAGCGAATGCATTGGTAATTGAAAAAAAGAAAGGATTTAATGAGTTTATTTAGGATGTTATAAGTGCACTTCGCCGGAGACATCACTTAAACGGAAGACAAGAATGAATTATTGTGGATATTTATTATGATTGTGAAATTTTATGAAATAAAACAAACTTATACAAAACCGATTTGCTCTAAACCTGTTTAAAATTATGGTCAAATCGATAACTTGAATGTACTAATAAAAAATAGTAATTAATTATGGCACTTAAAAATTGAAAAATCATTGTTTATTTTGATTTATTAATTATAGAAATGTAGCACTAGTCTAACTGTGTTTAGAGGGAAAATATGAAATAAATATTTTAGCATTAAAATCGAAATGAATTTGCTAGTATTTAATTAAATTGGCATGGAACGGACCACTAAACATGCAAACCTTGACGCATTGGGGCGGTTCGACCGCACCTTGCTCCATGTAATGACTTCTCTTCATATCTTTTATTCTATTCTATATAGTCCTTCAATTTACTTTTTGCCTGCATAAGGAAAAATAAGTACTGCATCGTACATACTGCATACAATATGAAATTCGAGTCTAGTCCAAAACATTTCCTCATCCCCATTCGTCTGACGAAGATCACAGTACCCCAAATGTGAAAACAAGTTCATTCTCTAATCGTAAGTCGGATTTAATCATGAAAAAATACACGATTTTTATTAGTCCATGCGTAGCCACTGCCATCAATTTGGTATCATGGGCAGGCATGATCCCCTTCCGGATAAAAGTTGCAAAATCAGGAAGGAGAGTACGAACTTGTTCGCATGTCGCTCCTCCAAAAACTATTATCCGTGATAATAGTCTCAGCAGGATCCCTATACACCTTCTTTTATAGCTTCAAACAACTTCAAATTTTATTTCGGAATCAGCAATCAACGCCACGAGCATCTCGAATTTCATTCGGATATTGGATTTGGTCAATAGTATTTCTTCATTTATAATGAATGTCGTATTTATAAGCATAAATTGGAGACAGTCAGATTGATTTTTGTGGATCCAAAAGAAAACCCCTTTGAGCTCGGTCAGTTTAAAAAATTCGGTCTTAAGTATTAGAGGAAGTGTGCATAAATATTAAAGCCATTTCATTATTCACTAGGGACTGTGATAGTAATGAAAAAAGAATACTGAATGATAATGATGTAAGTGTTACAAATTAAAAATAATTAATTCATTTGTACTCGCGTCGCGTCTACCGAAAGTAGACATATCGAGCTATTGATCTTTTACCTTCTGCATTCATTAATTCAAATATTTCAAATAATTTTCATTTTTTAGATGCTCGGACTAATTGTTACCTATGCTGCTGTGGTGGTTTTTAAAATGCAGAAATTGAAATAAAATCTAGAAGGAGAACAATTTCATATGCAGGAGATTCTCATTATTGTTTATGCAGGTGCTTTTTCTTATTCATTAATTAACTTGTTGAGGACCGAGTAGCGACAATTATGTAAGTGTTTCCCACTTTCTTAATAACATTTTTTGATTGATTGATTAAGCTTTATTCAAGTGTTAGCAAAACATCAGTTACATTCAACGAACCGTTTTATAAGTTCAACTCAAGAAAGTTCTCGGCTGGAAAGTAGGTTCATGGAAGCATTGAAGCTTTTGAATTTGTAATCGCTTTGTTAAAAATGCTTTAATTATCCCTGATTTAAGGATTGATGGAACATGCAATTAAAATTGGATTTATTTTCAATCATATGAATGTGAGCAAAAGTTATTCCTTGTTTTTTTTTCCTTTTCGAGTAGCATGTAGTAATGAAGCATTTAGAAACGCAAGGATTATCGTGCAATATGAATTTGACATCTTGGCTTGTTTGTTTACTCACCTTTCTCAAATAACTATGATTAAAACTAATAGCAATCGCTGATTCCTTATTTTGCCCAATACTAATTAGGTGACAAGGACATTCAGGAAAAAGCAAAGCATTATTATTTTTTTCTCGATAAAATTGATACTAATTGCTGACTGTGAATATATGTTATGTAAATAATATTTTCATTGACACATGACCTTATCTTTAGCTGACGAGAAAACAAGGTTGTGTCATCTTCATTTTATGCGTGCGTGTGCGATCTATTTTCGAGACTCTGAAAAATAAGTAGATTACTTGTTCCAAAGAAAAACGTCCTCCATTTCATGGATTTTCAAGGGGAACGCGATGTATTCTTAGTTAGCACTTTCCCTTTTTTTTGTTGGCAGAGGATGGGAAAAGGAAGTCGCGGAGTACATGCATGTAAGTTGTTATTCTCGTATTAGCATAATAGTATGCATTTCTTGCGTACATTAAATATGGACAGGCCAAAGGCGGAAGTTGTCATTATTACTATGCATTATAAAATAACATTTGTGACTTTGATTTTGGTATGCAAATCCTCGAAATAACGGTAATTACTTAATGACATCTATCGTGGCGTGGCACTACAATAATTACAATGGCAATGCACAATAACAGGCCAAAACAAGTTGATTGTTGATTTTCCTGAAACTGGTAAATCATAATCACGGAGTAGTTAACAAATGAAAATCAAAGCAACTGAAAGATATACGAAAATTGGAGCTCCATTTAGAAGTCAACTGCAAGCAATGCAGATACGGTCATATCTGACATTTCTAGCATAACGGTAAGAGAAGTCGGCCTTTGAATTTGAAAAAATATTGCACACTGCACGGCCTCTACTTTGAATGTTCTCACAAGCTGCTTAACAAATACCTGTTTGCATCTAGCCGATGTTCCTGTTATCTTTGCGATTCGCCCCAGAACAAGACACCGTCTGTTGAGTTTTTCCTGGAGGCAGGAGCTTTCATCGTGAACTTTCCCTATGAAAATAAAATGTTTCTGCAATCCCTTACAATTACATTTCCGTATTACTTATTACTTACCCGCAAACAAGGTAAGAACGAAAAGGTTGAATGCCAAGATGATTGCTAGCGTCGCTCCTAACATGATTATAAATCCAGAAGAGTCCTTCATGGCTTGGAATTTAATGGCAACAAAAATTCCTAAAATGGTACCCATCGCCTGCACCGTCAATACTGGGGCGATGTAATACCGCCCGTAAGAATTATTGTAGATTCCAGACAGAATTCGGAGTTGATTGTAGATTAACATAACGTCGAAGGCTCGCTGCAGTGAAATACTGAGAAACGGAGCAACGGTGAAGAACGTTTGAAAGAATAGTAGGTTGATATACGTGTGAATTAAAAATGCTGCCCATGCCCAAGCAATGTACCAAGCTTCAGTGATAAATCCAACAATGAAAGCCAGGGACGGGGGAAATCCATGGAATACAAGAAACTTGTACGGTATAGAGCCCAGATGCCAGAATTGATCCCGAAATAGGAAGAAGATGGGTCCGCTCACCATGACAGTGGTACAAACGAAATTTGCGCAGAAGAGTAGCATGATCCGATTCCGAATGAGGTTTGACTTTCGGAAAAGATTTGGATAGGACTGGAGAAACCCTTTCAAAGTTAAAGGCATTATTATAACAACTTGTATATGGAAATTGGATTTCGTGCTTTAAAGACTTACGGTTTTGAAGAGAATCAGCGAACTGTGTCAGTCCCTCGAGCAACTCGCGCATATCATAGCTAATTAAACCATTCGTAACATGTTGATAGACCATCATGATCCAGCACAAAATCCAACCAAAGTGGAAGGTCAGATAGATGTACTTCCTCTCTTCCAAGTAGAATGTCAACTTTTCATTCAACTGATGAATGACATGGCCCATGTATAAAAAAGTTAAAATGACAAGAAACACATACCCATAAAATAAAGAATTCTTGGGGACTTTGAATATGAGCTTGCGACCCTCGCTTAGATGGAATTTGTATGGAGAGGTCAACGCGTAATGGAAAACATTGAGAAAGTACTTGAGATATCGTTCAGTGACCATTTTGGGGCAACGTGAGAAGTCAGTTTTTGTGTGACCTGAGCATTTTCATTATTAGCATGGCACCACCGACTATTAACGGTTCCATACCTGCTCTACAACTGTGTTTATTTTCGCTATCGCCCAAAATGTATATCAAACAATAACGCATTATTAATTTCTGTCAAGACAAATTGTTTTCATTTTCCTATTATTATATTTGCCAAGAACTGAGACAGACAAAGGGACAGCGCCTGATGAAAATATAATTACAGTTATTCCGGCGTGACAAAAGGATGGTAGAGGCACGGGGAATGTCATAAGAATGGCTTTCCAGGGACATTAGGGCCGGTAGCAGCCGTTGGCACGTGTTCATTTGTACTACAACAATTTCCAGAATATAATGCGAATTGTTCAATTAAAAGTCGTAATCAAAACCAGGCAGCCCAGACCAAGTCTAATTCAAAAGGCGTAAACATCAGTCGCATTTAATTAATTTCATTCGCATTCGCATCACCAGTAAGCGTTACGTTACGTTTGCCTTATAAATAAGTAAATCGTTCGCAGTCTTTTTTTCAGAATCAACTTTTTAAAAATCAAAATGGACTGCTGAGCATGGACTTTTCGTTTGGCCGTCTAAAATGCCTGCTTGCTGGATTTGAATTTTGAATGCATGTCATTCATATTCATGTTGCTTGTTCTTGTTCGCTTTTGCTCTCGTACATTATGCTTGCTTTGTCCATTACATAAGTAAGTACATGCAGCATCATGTAGCAGCAACTCTGCTATGGCTCTGGCAAAAATAACTCCACTACAGTTAATAATATTGTTAAGCCACCTGCTTTGCCTTTGCATCTGTGCACAACAAACAAATATGTACATAGCTCGAGTTCGGGTGTAATACAGGAAAAGATTGCACACAAACAATATAAAGGACACGTCAAGTCATTTGACTCGAGTAGCAAAGCAAAAGTGAAAAGTGTGAAAACAGCAGGCATTTCTTTGACTTTGTTACAATCTTTGTTGGCGAGGAATAAAAAGTCAAAGTCGAAAAATATTTTCATTTGAGCAAAGTGAGATTTAATTGTCAGTTTGCTCTTGATTTTGCGACTGATTAGCAATTTTAAGGGATTTTGCAACTATGATTTAATGAGTTTTTTCAGTGGTTCATTTATGATGCCGTAAAAATTACGCATTTAAAGTTAGATTAATTGATGTAGAATTGCTAATAAAATAATAATAGCTACATTGTTCGTAATTCGTAATCATCTACTATAACGATCGTAAACAGTAAAAACAAGGTTAAATTCCAGTTTAACTAAAAAGGACTAGGAACATGTTTAATGATGAGCAGTTACCCAGTCCGAGCAAAATAGTCAAGATCGAAGTGATGAGCAGCGATTCTGAAGCCGAGGAGGAGGAGGAGACTCTTCTTATCGGTGCAGATAGTGAGGAGCTAATGCTGACACCCAAACAGGAGATTGAGAACCTTAAGGAAAGGACAGAAACGGCCATTTCGAAAGTGTTTAATAATGACATGGTGAGCTTAAATATTTAGTTGGCCCGTTCAGAACATGAC
>JAHZMX010001533.1:8766-29446 GCA_027743895.1 Seira musarum | reverse complement strand
ATGCAAAACCGAAGGGCGGGAATAACCCCTGCAACTTTAAGGAGACTGCAATTATTCGGAAGGCAATTATTCAGAAGTTACACTGTATATAAATCGCTTACTTTATTTAGGTTTTTTGTCTTTGGCTGCTTTGGTTAAACTCATTTTTGCATTTTTTGGTACATTCGACATTTGAGGATTTGTAAGTTTGTAAATAAGTTAAGTCGAACAAAAAATTGGAATTTATCTCCTTCCCCATCCGGGCTGAGGATACGGATGAATTTCACACTTGTACGTGTACAGGTACTGCTTCCACAATCCACGTTTTCCAAACCACCAATCCAAGCTGTAAAAGAACTTCTCAACAAGGTGAGGGAACAAGGCAATAAAACTAATGCCAAGACCAAGAAGTCCGATGAATTCTCCAGTGACACTCATTACTTCTCTGATGTTATCTTCCTTGGTTCCGATGGAAATGGTTCGGCCCGATCCTGCTCTTCGTTTAAAAAGTCGTTGCGGGGTTTGTTGCTGATGTACAGCTCCAACAGGAGTTGTTTGCTGAGATTGAATTGCCGATCCGAGGACGATTTGGTTAAGTGCACCAGCGCCGGCAGCGGCTGAGGATCGAGCAGCGTCGATCTGAGCGTCATATTTGGGCCAGTAGTCGTGAGGGAAGTCGACACCATCACCCATGAGGTCATTGTTGTATGTAATTTTAACTCCTTCATTAAAGAATGGGATCACGTCAGAGTACAATCCAATACCAGCAGCGATGACCCCAAGCAAGAAGGCAATGACGTCTAGGTCATAGACAAAGTTGTCAAGACCGTCGCAGTCTTTACGTCTGCGAAGATGGTGGTCTTTGACAAGGTGTTTTAGGTCCTGACCATCCTGGGAATCGTAGTAGTAAGAAAGCATCACTGGTCGAGGCTGTTTTGGCCAGGCTGGACTATCCTCGCTGAGAGTGGACGATGCTGGGGTAGGACCGTGACCTGGCTTCGAATCTCTCAAAGAATGTGGGGGTGGTGGTGGTGGTGGAGGTCCTGGTCTTGACTTTTCCTTTGAATATTCTCCACTCTGTCCACTCGGAAAGTATTCCTCCTTACTTGCTGAGGTAATGACGTCTGGGGGATTTCTATACTTTGAAGATACTTCTGAAGATTCTTCGTTACTCTGACCACGTGATGGAGGAGGGAGTGGAGGGCGATGACGCTCCCGGCTATCACGGAGGTGTTCCTTATGTTTGTATTTTGGCACTGGTTTTGGCTTGTTTAACGTTCCAGGTTTCAGCATGAGAGGTCTCTGGGGTGGAGGTGGAATAGGGGAAATCTTTCTTGGTGGAGGATGCCTTCTTGGAGGTCGTCCTCCATTTTGATTTTGTTTTCTGGGTGCCATTGGACCTCCACGAAATCTGTTGTTGTTGTTATTAGACGCTTCGGCAACAATATTTTCCTCGTCCCCCACGACATTTTCTGAAATCGCGGATGACCCAGACACAATAGGCTCTGCTCCACCCTCTGCACCACCAACATCACCTTCTAAACTTGTCCCACCTCCACCACCAGTGGGTTCAGCGGGATTCGTACTATTGCGAGCAAATACAGGACTTTGGGCGAACACTGGTTCGGGGATTGTGAACACTGTGGAAGAGGCGATCAAGTAGACCACCCACAACTTCTGGAAGTCGAAACGGAACATGTTTCAACCAAGGTCTTAAAATAAATTGTATAAATAAATAATTTCACTCGTAATCAACTCATATGAAACTATCACTTTCAGTTTCCATCTCACACCCCCAAATCTGAACACTGCAATACACAATTTTGATGGTTGGTGGTGATCGTGGCCAAGAAAGAAAGAGAAATTAGTGGACGGAAAACTCAAATGATTTCTGAGTGAATGAGCAAAACCCTTTTTCAAAAACTCTTTCAAGTCAAGCTCTTTTGTTCTTTGCTCATCAACGCGTCCACTTCACAACTAGCTTTAACTGACTCTGGCTCGCTCAAAACATTTTTTGGCATGTGCTCTGATAAGCTTCGCTTATTATTACTAACAACTCATCTTCGCCTTGATTATTGTCTTACATGAATGAGTAAAGGGGGTGAAAATTTGGGCTATAGTTCGAAAAAATTAAATTGGTATTTTGCAAACAAATACAATTTTTGTATCTGCTAAAGATGCACACTAGAAAAAGATACAGTGTGAATAGTTTGCAATAAAAAAAATCCTTAATTAGTATGCGTTCATATAATACGCCTATGCATCAACATATTTTCTTTATTGTTTACGATGATCTCGTCGAGGGATGGAAAGAAAACATTTTGCAAAATACCTACACAGGAAAAATTCACCAGTGCAATTTTTACTTATCAAAAATTAAAAAAAGAATAAGCTTGTGGCCTATCAAGTATTGTCTGATGCAAGATCGCACTCATCATTCTCAACTTTAAATATCCCTTGTTAGTGTGAAGTGAAGATGAGCTATATGAGTTGCGCAGTGCGTGACGATATGAGTGAATCAATCTACATGTGTACAACGAAAAATGCAATGTTTTTCGAAATTGTGAAATTCAATAGTAAATACTGAATACTACCACTACCGCGCTAGAATGTAATAATAAAAAAAAGGATTGTTTGCATGCATTAATTTAATCCCAGTACACCGGAATCCATTTTATTGGTTGCTTTCTCGAACTATTTTACATTATTACATTACGTTTGCGGTTCACATTATTGGTCTAGTCAGTCGTAGTATTGTTTCTTTCCATTGGTTTGCATTTATTATATTGGGATGGGATAAAAAATTATGCGAAATTCATAACTTTATATATTAACATTGTACTATTGCAAAATTTCGCGTAAAAAGTTTAACCATGTAAAATTTTTTGAATTGCTTGTGGCTAACACCATTAACAAGTAACGTGAGTTTTTCCTTTTCATACAGGCTTAATTTCGAAAATCTAAAGAAATAGAATTTTGCTTTCGTAAGCTTTTCCTCAGTTTTGTAAGAGTAAGACATCAACACATTCCTTTAGTTGAGGTTTGAAATAATTTTTTAAAGCTTGATTGATTTCCTTATAATTCTTTGATAATGTTAGAAAGATGGATATCACAAAATTACGTTAATGTAGTTTTTTATCATGTTAAGGTCTGATCACCACCCTATGGTTTGAGGTGGGCTGAATGAAATTTATCAAAATTTTTAATTGCCTACGCTCGAATTAGGAATTAGTGAATACCCCTGTCGAGGTCAGTTATGATATGAAAAGCCACGTTACATATTAAGTGACTTTCCCTTTCAATTTACTCCATGGATGAAACTATATGAGTAAAACAGAAATACTCAAAAGAAGAGCAAAACCTTTCTATCGCGTACAAAATATTTTTATTTTGTTTTGATTTGATTAAGAAAAGTTATAAGATTTTAGCAAATTAATTAATCTATTAATAGACACGCGCGCACGCACGTCATTTCATTTTACCATTTCTCTTCAAGAAATTAAGTCAGAAACTAATCAATTTATTTACTTTAATGTCAGATTCATAACCTTTAAAGAAGAAAGTGGTGAAGGTCATGTTGCGGTTGCGGACGATGATGGGGGAGATGAGTTCGACAAATCAGCAATTTTCATGGCCTTAATGCAAGCCATTGCAGCGGCTTGTTCTGCTTGCTTTTTATTTTTCTCCCAGAGATCAGTCATAAACTGCTGCCCTCCCACCGTTACGACAGACCGAAATCTTTTCTGGGCACATTCAGTGTGATATGTTGGCAAAACATCGAGTCTATTTTTCCTGGCCCATGTGATAAGAATGGATTTTGGTAGATGTTCATTAGTTGGATAATGACCTCGTACAAATATGCATCCTTCAACGGTAATAACTGAATTATCTACAAAAGTTTTCCTTGAAATGGTTTCATCGTCATCTAGTTTTGCCTTTTTCGAGGCGGGAGAATTTTCATCATTCGGAGTTCCGTTTCCATTTCCCATGACTTTGTGTTTGCTCCAAGTTCTGTAGTAATCGATCATGGTGTAGCGTTTGCTCGATTTGTAATATTCCGTCAAATCCCACAACTCACATATTTCGTCAATAGTCTGAGTAGCCAAGAAAAGTTTGCCAAAAGCAGTTTCCTGTTGGTCCCTGAGCATGTTTTGAATTGAATATTTGGTATTCGTAAAGGGCGTATTTGTGTCCACTGCTAATTTAATATAAGTCTTAATCACTTCGTCAAGGTCAAGTTTTCCTTCGGGCCGAAAAATTGACGCATTCCATTCCGCAGCCCTGCAAAGCATGACACTGGAGCAGCCTGTTTCTTCTTTAAATTTGGAAATATCTTTGTATTCACTTATTTCTCTGGAGCCACCACTGAAACAACAATGGCAAAAAAATTGTATTTACTTGTCACGCCTTCGGCATCTTATATAATAATAATACTGACAAAAAATAAGCCAAATATTGTAATGTTTCCTACTTTGCAATCACAGGAATTCCCAGGCCATGGTTGGCGACCTCCCGAATGAAGCTGTTTCGATTTGAATGGTGTGGTCTTTCGTGTACCATTCTTCCATGAATCGCAACGGCTGACACTCCCGTTGACTCAATCATCTTTGCGAATTTGATTGTCTCTTCGACGGTGGCCAACACTCTGATTTTGCAGGAAACCGGAATCTTAAGGTTTGAGGTAAGGGTCGAAAGAATTGACTTCACTTTTTCAGGTTGCTTCAAAAGAGCTGCGCCCATTCCACCTTTCAAAGAGAAGTCTTTTGGGCAACCCATATTAATGTCGAGACCGGCGACATCTTCTTGTCTTTAGTAAACAGAATTTATTGCTATAAAACCTAATGTAACAACTGATAAGCAAGAGTTAAAGATGTAAAAACTTACACAAGCAAGCCTACTTTTAAGGCACGTTCCGGATCACTAGTGCCCAACTGTAGAATAACTTTCGACTTTTCCTCTTGGCACGTACTGAAAACAGTAGTTCCATCAGAGGCATCAATGTATTCAATAATTCCAAGATCATCTATACATCAAAAATTATTATTACTAATTAAATTATAGTCCCGATAGATTATTAATTATTTCTATAGGTCTACATACTTTAATGTAGACTTAAGTTATATGCGAACGTAAAAATATGTATACCATTCACAATCCTCTTCGCCTTCAAAAATCTCCAGTCAATGATTTCCTCACTATACACCAAGTCAGCGCCATATCTCAAAGATAACATCCTAAAACTTAAAGTGCCAATTCGGACCATTGGCCCTAGAACAATTTTATCACGATACAAATCACAGTTTTTGGCAGACATCCTTATCTTTCTGTACAATTTCAAAATAAGCGACAATTTTCTACTACTTGTCATTCATAGACTAACTGAATCGGACCGTCACAAGCCAAGCAAATGTAAAATCTTTTAATTAAATTAAAAATTTAAAAAAACTGAGATTAGGTATACTGTTTCAATTCAATCTTGTGATGCTACATTACTGAAATAACATTGTTTACATTGAACTTTTTCTCGTTCGATTCATATTTTTGCAAGCACATGTTTTTTTTTCTGCTCGTGGCCGTGGTTGTTTTACCGTCGGCATCAGCATTAACACAGCTTTGTGCATAGGTACCTCTTTCGGAAACTTGAAAAAGCATTTGTTTCCTCGCTTTTTTATGCACGCACGGCACGACCACTACACACGTCCAACCAAATCTAAATCTAAACAGTCAAAAGCTCCAAACTTTCTACGTTCATGTCATTTTATGACGGCCATTTCTCCAGCCATAGACCACGTTTACATTCGTCAGACATGACGACAATTAGGTATTTAATGCAGAGCAATCTCGTGCCGTACTTTTGCCATTTTCAAAAGTCAAAAACACAATGACAATGGCAAAGCTAACGATAACGATAATGTCATGCTATTTTGTATGCCTCCTCTCCAATAAATTCTAAAGGTTAAAAAATGATGAAATATTTTCTTTTTGTTTTCCTTTCATCATGGTCATAAATACAAAATGCACGGTTATTATTTTACCATTACAATGTTCTTTTATATTGCTCAGGGGTCCCTGGTTGTAGGAACTTTTACGGCATGTAGTGTTTCAACTTTCAACAGACGTTTAGGGAAACTAGAAACGATATTTATTCATATTCATACTTTCTTTCTTTTGATTTTGCAATGGGAAGCGTGTTTGGAATGGAAAAAGAAATGATTTATTGGAATGCTGAATGATGGAATTACATTTTAAATCGAATCCCGGATACGGATTCATTCAGTTGAATTTGAATTTGTGTGACGCCTACTTGATACCTAATTTACAGCTCATATAGTTAGAATACATGTGAATTTGTATTTTTAACCCTTTTTCTTATCGGGCATATCAAAAATGTTGGCAATAGCAAAGAATGCTTGCTTGAATGGCTAGCCGTGGCCGGACCGTAGCCAACACTTTCAATGTTTTTTTGCATGATTATACTCACTGATACTGATACCAGTTCATAGATCCAAAATTAAGACAGTCTTTTTTTACCCCCATCAGCCATTTTTTGTATAAATGTTTTCAAATTATAAATGTTTGTTAGTAAATAACGTTAACTTTCAGATTACCTGACATACTTTGATAGGTCACGGGTCACGTCTTGTTATAGTAGTTGGTTTTATGTTGGGTCGTTTGGGTGCATGTTTGTAGCCAGATTGTTTCATGATTTGGAAATGAAAAAATCATTATGCTGTACTCATCACATTACGAAAAATTGCAATGTTGAAGTCAATTTCTGAATTGCAGTAATAATGAAAAAATAAAATGAAACCTATTATTTCCTTTTATCTGGACTGCATTTTAGATTGCATTGCATGAGCAATTTTATTAGTTCCAGCCAGACACTGCAGATCTTCATGACTCCATAAACAACTAGGAATATTTATGTATACTACAGTAGGAAAAGGCAACGATGCAAAAAATTGAAATTCATTCCGGATCGGATCGATACTCGTAAAAATACGCATAAAGCCAAAAGTCTAGCAGTTAAAAACTACAATCCAACTCCTGACCTAATCGCATATTTCATTTGAATGAAATGAAAAAAAACAACACATTTTTCAAATCCTGAGCTGAGCCTGATTGAGCTCATACATATATTTATGTAGGTATTTGGTTCAGTACTCGAAACAAAAACGGCAAACGTTTTATTTTATTTTTTAAATATCCATCTGTACTACAACTATTTCAGTTAAAGTAAGCATTTCATTACATTATTTTTACTTATTAAATAGTCATCTTGTTAGGAAAAAATGAAAACCCTTAATGATTAAAAACATACTCTACTAAACCCCTTCCTTTAGGCAATGTTAGGTTCAATATAAAATGAAAATAGAGTCACTATGTATCCGAATAGGAATGGAGTTATGTATGTTTCTGTTATAAAACCTAGCCTAGTCAGTTATGTCACGCTTTTTCCTTCTGGCCTTTTGCTTACTTTTCCTTTCGTGTTACATATTTCATATCCCAAAGTACTTTCACCGTTTCCTTCCCTCCAGCTTCATATTGTTCTCTCTTTCTCTTTAGCTCCTGCATGTGAAAAAGAAATGAACTTTAGACATTGAAATGTGCACATTCAACGCTCGCCATTCAGCATATCCTTAGGTTTATTATCGTAAAGGACTTTCACGAGACAGCCGATTTGTATGAACCCAAAGAATCGATAAACTACAAAGCATTGCAATACAGCTAGCCAGATCGTACAGTATTACACATACCTCATTCCATTCGACATAAGTATAATCCTAGTCTATTTTTTCAGAGTTTTCTAAGTCGATGGGCGAGATAGCGAAATGAAAACATCGGGTAAAATAAAAGAGAAAGTAAAGGAAAGGACTGAATCCAAAAGCATTTTTATATGGGGAAAGGCAATAATAATATGTTATGTGTTTTGTAACTACACATTTTACTACAACATTTTTTTTATTAAGGGAATTTGTTCCTTCAAACAAGAAGAGAAGACTACCAACCACTGTGCAATTGTGTTGCGTACAAAAAAAGACTTCATTTTAGTAAAGCACTTTCGCCTTTATTATATGCTCTTGCACAAGTTACTTGTTGTTGTATTCGCATGTTTACCTATTTCAGAAGAGACATTTTCCAGTTGTGGTCTCTGGTGTTATGTTATTAGCAAATGGTTGTTGTTATATCTAGTAGGCGGAGGAGACAGCACCACTACAATAGCACTGGAATGTGAATTGTAGAGCGTAATATAATATCTGTGTCAGTCAGTTGAAAAAATGAGGACTATATGAGTGAAAATTGAGGCAAGTCCCTCTCTGCTTGTTTAGAA
This sequence comes from Seira musarum, assembly GCA_027743895.1. Lineage (NCBI taxonomy): Eukaryota > Metazoa > Arthropoda > Collembola > Entomobryomorpha > Entomobryidae > Seira > Seira musarum. The sequence continues at coordinate 21,135 of JAHZMX010001533.1, read as the reverse complement.
CTTGTTAGTAGTGGATCGGAGAAAGGAGAAAGCATTTTAGATTTTGTCTAGTCGAAAATGACCATTTGACACAAAGAGAAATTAGCAAATTTTACAAAATCTATTAATCCCTTTGACTCGAGTTGAGGTTAACTTTGAGCAGAAGACTTTTGACCTGTGGAGGAGTCCTCAGATTTAAGCCTTTTGGAAGAAAGATGAAGAACTTTATTGGAAGGAATACCTACTGCTGTGGACTCCATCCGAGAGGATCCGTAATACTTATTGCGATTGTTGACATTGTGAGTAAACTTGAAGGACATTCAAAGATACAATGAGATACTTTTTTTTAGAACAAAAGTATTCCTAAATTCTGTTTTGATTTCAGATAATAAGTCTGATATTCTTCTTGCTGAGTACCTTGGCCCTTGCAGATCTCCACAAGGTGAAAAAATTTATAGTTTTCATTTTATTTTAACAAAACCAAGTTTACTTTATTGAAAAAGGCTTGAATCATAACGGAAAATTTATTAATAAAAATTGTCCACAGGTGTCTGCATTCATCGAGAGGGATGTGTCAGACTTGGGTAGTGAGAATAACGAATTCCCCGCTCGTGTTGGAATTAATGAATTTACCCGTAAGGTCTTTCAAAACTCCCCATTTTATGACTGTCATAATAAAATACTACAGAATTGCGATGAATGTCATTAGCGAATTTCATTTCAATTACAGGTGAACATGGCCAAGTGGTTCTGATACTGTTGGGTAGTCTGATCTCCTTATTTCTTGCGTTGGGACTGTTTGTTGGCGTACGAAAGGTGTGTCTAGTCTCTCGTCATTTTTTATTTTAGTATCAGGACTGGATTCATTAGGAAAATTAAAATCGATTTATACTTACTCAAAGTCTATTTCATTTTATTTCCCAGGACTGGGATTGCCCCATAAAAGCATGGATGGTGAATGGATTGGTGATTGTTCTCTTGGGCGTGATCTCGCTCCTTGTCATCACAATCGTGACGAATCGACTAGTGTACTCACTCCTCTTTCTCCTAATCCTCCTCAGAATCTACGAGATTTGGGTTGTGTTCGACTTCCTGCGAAACACTCGGTTTACCGCGCCCGCTCATACGATGATGTCGAGGAGCTGCTCTACAGAAAGACTTCATAGTGTCTGAGATACACTCATGATATATCCTGACAATGAGAATAATGAAAACAGTGAGAGTGAGAATCTTCTTGAATCCTCTTTTGGGAATTAATTAAATGATGGATTTCAGTCTAATTCAATTACTGAATTCCCTGGAACTTTAGGCAAATATTACCTTGTCCCAATAATCCCTTCATTTTGTTATTTTTCAGAATTTGGCTATAGCTATAATTACATTCCAATAATACAAATACTTAAGTACTATTCAATAAGTACAATATAACCAATCCATATAATAGTTTCATCTTCTTAATTGTTGATTATCCCGTTATCGCTTTTTATACTCCGCAGACATAGACAGTGAGAATATATATCCATCTATGTACTTTAATCATTGACGAATGTGCTAGGTCTTTTGCTAATTTGTACAAAAAAGGGAATCATGGCTTCGAAAAAGAATTATAATAGGGATTACTTATAAATACATTTGCATATAAAACAATGAGTTTGTACAGCATGTTATCATGACTTTTGAATTCCATTTTGCAGATATTTTCTGGCTGAGGTAATTTTTTTGAATATATAATGTATGAATGTTTTCTATATCGTTCCTTCCTTCAACAAAGACTTGCTTTATTTGTAAACTCAGCCTTTTATCAATATACTTTACCACCGTTGTTATTCTAACTTTACGAAAGGCCGTGTTATACCATGGACAAAACCAAAACCTCATACGCCAAATTTACCTGTTAACATGAATAATAGGTACATTATTTACTAGGATTGCTATTACTATAATCTCATAAGATTTTGTACTATTAGCCTCATTGATAATTTGATAACGTCATTAGTAATTGTATACATTTGGCCTATTATTCAACTCCATCTCGTATTCTCTTCGCAGTAAATATATAGGCATACGTATTTATCGTGTGTATTATACAGAAATAGTCAAATAAGTCAAACAACTTATAAACTTGCAACTTCTAAGAATTATGATCTTATTACCAATATTTTTTAGGTTTGCGGTAATGAGGAAATACTAAACCGTAGTCTTTAGGATAATGGGACGAATCATCGAATTTCAGCAAATAAACAATAGTTCAGAATGGATCATAATTTCATATGATAGGACAGGGATGGTGATGATTATGATGGCATGATTCTAATGTAAGTAAAATTATGAAGGTAAAACGTAAGGCATCAAATAACGACCTGCAGGTACTCGAGTGTTTCTAATATTCAGTGTAATCAAAATCTCGCCGGTATAAACCTAATCGTAAGCTCTGCTTTGAACTGATTGACATAAGTTGATGTAATGAGGGGTCTTGCGCAATATTTTTAGGCTGTACGACACTAGCAAAAACACTAACTAAGACTAAGAGCGCTTTAAGAAATCGCATTTGTCAGAATTTCTCTATTGGTACTTTAAATGCAGATGCAAAATCATAGTATGTAGGTTAAAAGATATATTTACTAATCGATACAGTTTATTCAATTTTTAGAGGTTTCAGTTTAACAAGTGACTAGCCATTAGACATGAATACTTGCTAAACAAGAATTTTTACTGATCCATAAATAATTAAAATTAATGCTGTATACCTCAAGCAAACAATTATGAAGCTATACTGGACGTACATTTTTATTCAATTCAATCAATCAATTTAATGCAATGTCAAATTTAATTATGATGTTGTAGTGGTGTGACTGCAGTCTATAATGTTGGTGTAACAAGCAAAAAATAAAACCCAAAATGCTCAAATGTAAATGACAAAAGAAAAAAATAGACTTGTAAATCACGAGGGAATTTATTTACTCATCTACCAATATTCTACAAATACATGTTTATATCCTTAAAATACGATTTTTCCACTGCAATTATTTGGCCATACATATTTTTTCATTAAGTAACTTTCTACTCGCAATAAAAAATTAGGGAAATCAAGGCATAATACATAATAGTTTCTTAACTTATTTAAAATACAAAGTAAATGAATTTTTAAAACTTCACTAATTTTACGAAAATCCTAAAAAAACGAAATAACAAAAAGTATTTAATCCTTCTCCGTATTTAACCAATGTAACCAATTATTTCTTGCTAGCTTTATGAGCCAAGTCGTGACTTTGTGATCCGTCCAGAACATCAACAGTATCATTTTCTAGTCCAAGTCCAACCTCATCTCCCAACAGAGCACTCAAATCATTACTGCCAGCCAAGTCAATAACACTTGGAGCCCGAGGTCCTGGAACGAATGAGTTGCCACCGTAGTATCGGGTCAGAAATCGGCTACCACCTGTAAGGTTAAAAAAAATATTTAACTTTGAGATACTTGTGCCCGTTCGATTATGAAGAATTTAGATATTTTTGAAGTTAAAGTTCTGTCATAATTTGACCGTAATCAGAGGACCAGCTTGGTCTGTTGGCGCTATACATGTACCCAGCGCCAGCACTCCCAATGTAAGAGGATGGCGAGTGAAGAGATGACGCTCGTCCATTACCCCCGGAAAAGAAGACAGGACTCCATTTGTATATTCCTACTCCTGATCCACCGGATGAAGATCCCCCTGAGGTGGTGCTGCTTCCAGAAAACGCGTCAGTGAACTGGCAGAAAAAATAGAATAAGTATACATCATTTAATTAGCAAAATTAATCTTTAAATTCTGTTCTCTGAAAAAGGACTCCACAATTTCCGACCAGGCGCATCATGCTTTTCTCGCTTGCATCTCACTTTGCCCCACTTCCTTACATTGCATGCACAGAGCAACAATTTCCCTGAAGGTTTAATGGTAATTCAATTAAGAATAAGAAAACTTGCACATCTTGATAGACTTGGTAGGTTGAAATGAAAGTTAAACAAAAGGCTCGGTAATTTTATTTGCTCTTCCTTTCTTTTCCATATGGATGAAAACACAACCTTAACCTTTTTAGTTTCCGTTTCATATTTCCCCATTTTCTTTTTTCAGCGGAAATAATGTCATGCATCTATTGCTAGAATGGTAACAATTTGTTCTATAATATTCTTTTTGTAGTACTTACTCGTTTGTATGGAGTTCCCACTCTATCCGGTGAAATGTAGAATGATGATGGTGCCGAATATCTAAAATGAAAAATGTGATTGTGAGGTTATGTTTTTCTTGAAAGAAGTTGTTTATTTATTTACCTGAAGTTATTGGAGAAGTAGTAAGGAGACCACTTCAAAATTCCTCTGTCCTCATTAAATGATTGAACTTCACCGACCAGAATGAACACCAAGAATATTGAGATTGTGGCGGTAAGAGCGGAATCTAGGGTCACGTATTTTGTCGACTTTCGTCTTGGGTGGGATCGGACAACAAAAGACTTCAGAGAAAATTCCATTTCTTCCAACAATTTCCAGCACAAAAATCAATCCAATTCTTAATTTAACCTTTTCCAACAGTAAGGGCAGAGCAACAAGTAATGCTCACTAAAACTCGTGATTAATTCAAATATTCAAATCTAAGCAAGAGATATGCAATTCGCAAACTGAACTACTCTGTAAATGATGATAAAAGGAAAGATGATAAGAATGATGCAACAGGAACAAAGGACTCGCGATGAATGGCTTGGTGGTAGAGGGTGAAAGCTCTTTTTCCTTCTTTTTTAACCAAACGCTGACCTGCTTTGACTTTGCTTTGCCTTGCCTCGTTTGCTTTCTCCAATTCTCAAGTAAGACGAATGTTCGTATTTCATAAAAACGATAGGAGAGAAAAAACTAAACCAAAACCAAACCTACGCAAAAAAAATTGGAAATGGCATAATATGCATATGCTCGCAAGTACTTTGCCAGTTCGCATAAAACCCTCATTGAAAAATGCTATTGCTCATTCATCGTTGTCGTCAAACCTTCCAGCAGTTCCAGAGAATTCAATAAATTACGGTGGCGGTTTATGGTCGCCACCGTCATCATCGTCCTCGTCATAAATATAAAGTTTCTAAAAATTAGAGAAGACATTCGCCATTAAACACTAGCCTACCAAAAAAGTAAATTCCTTTCTACTGGAAGCTTGCATCTATCAATTAAAATTAAAATCACCACATCTATCGACATTCTATTTAAACAGAAAACTGAATGGAAGTAGTATTTCGAAGAAACTCGAAATTGTGGTATCTTTCTCTGAGCACCGTAAAGTAATAAATAGGTACTTTCTAAGGATTTAGGAAAGTAAAATACACAACAGGAATGGGAATGTTGAAAAATGAAGGCGTTAACAAGCACAAGTTTTTCATCTATACAGTCTGATCTTTGTCATGTCTCATTCTTAGGAAAAGTATTTCGCATTTCCCAATTATTCATTAGCAGAAAAAAGTTGCCAAACAAATGCTTTCACTGCAATCAGTTAAAAAGGATGAATTTGTGAAACTGACTGTTTGCGTAATGTACAGATACGAAAATGTCATTTAAAATGAGGAAATTAAACGCTTCGAGAAACACTCGTTTCCGCATTGTTACCTTTAAAGTGCTACGGTTGGAGACTATGACGTAAACATTACTCTCATTATTATGAAGCTATAAATAAAATAGGCAGAGAAAAGTAAAAGAATAAAAAATGATTAGTTTAAACAAAAAATCAATGATTTATCGAAATAAACAAGTTTAGAGGGATTTATTGCCCGCAGCTGTTAAACGGTGACGGGTGTGGATAAGATGAAATCAAACAAACGCTCCGGTAAAACTTTGTAGATGTCAAAGTCTATTAAATTTTCAATATTTTCTACCATATGTATGTACATTCTTGCTCAACCCACTCTTTTTTATGGTCTCGAGATAATTTTTGAACAATTGCATTTTCCATTTTCTTGACGATCATGGGTACCTCGATTTTTTTTAAGAAACTGTAACTGTATTTGTCCTTGTTTCAACACTTGATATTTCTAGAACGCTGAAAGCAAGAAAGGTCATAAACTCACAAGCCAGTAAACTTGGGTTGTAATGAAAATTGAATCTGAAGTGAGTTCCTTTTTTATTAAGTCCACATCTTTCTTTGTCCTTCTTCGCAAAGGAAAGATTCTTCATATAAAATACCTAAAAAAATGCATGAGAAAAGGAGTAGTATCCCCGAATGACCCTCCTCGTTTCCTCTTCCTCAGCAAGAAAAATGTCGTCATCATCATCATGATCACAAATGAAAACAATACTCTTGTTGTGCCATTGTCTTCATTTCATAAGAAATTCAAAACTTGTTTTCTCTCCAGGACCCCCTTGCGAGAAAATAAAAACCCTTTTGTTTGCTATTCTTCTATAGGACACTATAGCAAATCCCGTTATTTGCTGTTGAGAATGAAACTGTGGAAAGAAACTTGGATCCGGGATAATATCTCATAATAATTTGGGGATTAGAACAATAACCAGCACAGAATGAGCAATAAAAAAGCGCCCTTTGTCTTGCATCGCCACGCTCGGTTTACACTACAACGGAGCGACAAAATAAACCGAGTAATTTCTTCCGCTTTTGCCAAAAGAATAAAAATGACTGAAAATGGAAAGACAAGGACACTGGGGAAAAGCCGATGCTACGATCAAGTGCCTTGTTGCAAGTCACCCCATTCCTTTTAGCTAATGGATTGATCACGTTGCTCCACTTCAGTATTGTTTGCTTTGTCAATTTTAGTGTAGAAATTCTACCCTGAAATTGTAATTGGATGAAACCACCATATACTAACTAAAAATGACATGTGACTTGAATGCGAAATCAGAGGAAAATATTAATTTTTATGTATTTCAATTTCAGCGAGACCATTTCATTCCATGTCCATGCAATATATATTTGCTGGTTTAATTAGGGTCATGTTATTTTAGGAGTGTCAACATAAAGTCCAAGGCTAATTATGAATTCCGGGAAGCTTGGTTTAGTTGCTTGAACTGATCCATTGCGAATTAATAGTTATTGTATTGTGCGCCTTTTGTCTTTGTATTTCGCATGAATATCAAACACCATTCAAGATGTAGGAAGTAAGTCGTTTTTCTTGACTACGTATCAAAGCTCTAACGTAATGGCTTTATTATGCCCATGTGTCAGTGTAAACCAGTATTCTCTAAATACGTTTTCTACAGAACTATTAATGTAAGGGGTGACATATGAGAATAAATAGCATGAGACAACTCAAACGCTTTTAAAAAACTGATCAATAGTATGATGTTATTTTTTTGAATAATTTTTGTCTTTAAAGTTTGAAAAAGTTTATCATCAGCTACGTAACTACTGCTGTTTGACCATTTTTTGCTTTTAGTATGCTGCAGAAAATTCCAAAATAAAATCAAAAAGTATTTTTTAATAACAATAATAATTTAATCAATTAATTACTATTTAAGTTAGTAACTTTTATTAAGACAAATCAAGTCTATATTTTAAATAACAAATCAACAAACACGATTGGCATTCAGTTGCAAACATTCTGTTGTATTTGCAAATGTAGAATTGACATTTTATTTCAATCGCAGAGAGAGAAAATCCTAATACAAAATATATGTAGTTAGTAACCCGATTTCGTTTTCATCCCGAATTGTTTCCGTATTTTATTAAGTCACGCGAAAAAACGGTAATTTGGCAAGTCAATAAGGTGTGAAGGTGAAATTCGGCGGAATAGGAAGAGAGCGTGACTTGGAAATTGAAAAGGTCATTGAAATTATATAATGCGCAAAACGTCAACCGAACCAAAAAATAAACAAGTGGGTAGTGCAAAAATATGATACTTTTGTCGACATGGGCGTAACACTACCACTTACATTAAGGTTGGGTAGTTTTACACGATTATTTTTGCTTGACTCTCGGGGCAAATCAATAATTTTTTGCTTTCCGTTGTTTCTTCCAAATTCAATTAGAATTTTCAGGAAAAACATATTATGCATTAAATAACTAATAATTTAAGATAATATGTAGAGAGCCAAGGCCAAAAATGTAATTCTATTTTTGAAAATTGGGAAAAATCCTAATTGAAATATGAAGAAACACTGAAGAAAAAACGAAAAGAGTATAGGTAAATATTTATATAGTTATTTACTTTTACGGAAAAGATAAACATTGATTTGATAATTGAGGTTGAAATGTCTTCCAGGCTCACATTTAAGATGCGAATAAATTCTCGTACGTACCGGATATCATAAAGTTTATTTCCTAAAATAAACAAATACGGTGCATGACATGATAATGATGACTATGATGAATAATGCAAAAAGTTCTCTTTCGGTTTTTTTAAATGCTTTAAAGTCCAAAACTTTGTCAGAAAATAGTAGAAAAATGTCACGAAACCAACAGTAACGTTATTGATACGAATGACTGAATGTACGCATTCGTGAAAAAGTCAACAAGTGAAGCTCAAACAGTTAGAGCACACAACATGAATATACTTGGCATTATTTAGAGCACCACCACTTGCCATTTATTAGCCAGATTATTTGCAAAATTATATCAGATTAGTTCATCATTTTATCCCGCACTTGAGTGAAGGGGATCTTATTTAGAATCCTTAAGGATTCCAATCCAACTTGAGTTGTTGAACTTGGTCTGTTTACTCTTCGTCTTTTGTATGCTTCACATCGCATTATCATCAAGTGATATGCTTTTCATGCTTGTGCACAACTTTTCCCACTACAAGGGGCTTTCTGCTTCATAATAAGTTTTTTTTGTATAAAGTTTGTTCAACCGTAAGTGTTCCCACTCATCTCCATTCTTCATTTATGTTTCCGGGAACATTAAACTAAGTGAATTTCGAAAGCATGGGAATGAAAAATAAAAGATTTAGCATGGGTTTCGGATATACTATTAGTCAATCGCATGAGTTTTTACTTATTTGAGAGAATCAAAACACAAATAATCATTTTACGTTAGAACTTAGAATGCATATACATATGTAGTTTCTACTTTCACCGTTTCTACAATTTTTAGTAGACTCAAATTGCCTAAGAAAAGTTGGTATTTCCGTGTTTATTTAACGAAATGTATTTCATCAGACATGTTTTTTGAATCCTTGTTGGAGTAACTTGGACCACTTATGATAAGACCACATCCGTAGACTTTTTAGAAATGAGCACCAATTTTATTCAAAAACGTGTTTCACAAGTCATGTCGACATTTATCTTCCAATCTGCTCCCAATTATATTTCTTGCTTGAAAGGATTCGTTCCCACTTGAACTCCACGAGTCAGTTAAATAGGAGAGGAACTTTTTTGTCTGCATGCATCACATAAGTTTGTCGTATGAACAGAATTATAAACATTTGTCAAATTATCCCCCAAGAAGTTCTCTATTTCGAACAGAACTGCGTGGGCATATAAGAAACGCAAAATACAAAAATCTGATCATGAGCACGTTTACATTTTTAAAACAAAACGTTAAATAAATGGGTCAAAATGTCATGGTTCACCAGATGAAGTTATATCGTGATTCTCATTTTGCAAATGGGTTTAACCTTTAACTATATGCACAATTCCGTTTAATAATGTGGGCCGACAGAGGCAGACCAATATTGCTAAAAAAAACTTTCCAATGAGCTAAAAGACTGTAATGTTGAAATAAAAATTCATTCACGTTGAGGCAATTAATTAAACAAATATCAACTTACGTCAGTTTTAGAACTGCGAATAATGCTGGCTCTGCAGTAAAGAAAATCAGATAGAGTCACGTCACATTTTATCTAACAAAAGTAAAAAAAATATTATTTGTTTATTTCGAGGATCGACAAACTCCCACACTCACCCACCACTACTTAAAACTAAAACTGAGTTAGGCATGGTTTGCTTATCGTCGGACGAAAAAAAAACAAGGGATAACTACACGTGAAAATAAATTGTATTACTATTATTGAGCGAGGGGGAGAGTCTGAAAAAAGATGGAAATTGGTAATCAAAATTAAGAGGTTTTACGGTGGCCAAAAATATTTACCCATCGCTAAGGACATTTTGATATTAATGTTTTTGTTTATGAAACATATTATGAAAATCCCAGGAACTCACGTGCATACACATGCATAGTCATTTGCAAATCCTTCTCGCTATCCACTAGGACGATTGACATTTTCACTGCAAATAAGACAATCAATCAGAATGCGCTATGAGCAACGTGCACAATGAGCATGTTCAACTGGAGATATCGAAGAATATCTGGGATCAAGCAATTAGAAATCAAAAAATCACGACGTTTGCCAACTACTTAAACCTTCAATTTAAATGGGGAGAAAAAAGGACAAGAATAAGGATAAAGAGCCGCCTCCACCACCACCGCCTCCGCCACCAGGCCAATCAGGAAGACAATGGAGACAGCAAATGAAACAGCAGCAATCAACCTATAATTACAAGAAAGTGACTACGTTACAATGGATGAAAGATTTTAGAGATAGTTTTACAAAGTTTCAGCATCCGTTTAAGCCCATTGTAAGTAAGTACAGAATGAAATTTTGTATTCAAATTTATTTTTGAACGGAATCAAGTACTAATAATTGCCACTGCTATTGCTATTATGTGTGTAGTGTGGGTGCTTTTTTTGGTCCTTTGGTTATTATCCAGACATGGTTAGGAAGGATTCCTATGCCAGATATGTATGTATTGCTTTGTTGAAAAATCGTACACTTCCAGTTTCCTTTGTATTATTGCAAAACGATATTCAAAATGGCTTTTGGTTTTGTCAGGTTGCTAAATATCCTATTCAGCATAGAAAATTGTCCACTGAAGGCGCTGAGGGTGATTTCGTTACGGGTGTCCCAGGCGCTTCGGAAGCTCCAACTGATGCCAGTTTTACTCCGTCTGAGAAAGCAATGTTTGAGGAAACCGACACCTCGTCTTCTGCCACAGAAGATCAGGAAGGTGGTGGCGGGAAAAAGAAAAAGAAGAAAAAGAATAAGGGCGATGACGACGCTGCTTCCAGCACTAGCGAGTCTACAGCGTCAGAGGCGGAGGGAAAGAAGAAGAAGAAGAAAAAGAAAAAGGGAGGCGATGACGATGATACTGCTAGCATGGCCTCTAGCACAGCGACTGAAGAGGAGGGGGGAAAGAAGAAGAAAAAGAAGAAAGGAGGGGATGATGATGGCGGAGGGAAGAAGGTATTAATTCATGAACGTATTTAATTATTATATTTTGTGAATTCAAGTTGGTACATTCAACTAAAATGTTTTTTTACATTAGAAAAAGAAGAAGAAAGGCGGTGATGGCTCAGTTGAAGGCTCGGAAATGTCATCGTCCACTGCTGCTAGTGAAGCGACAGAAGATGGAGAAGGTGGAGAAGGCGGCAAGAAGAAGAAAAAGAAGAAGAAAAAGAAATAAATTAATACTAGAAATAGTAGTATACGAGTTGAAATTTGTTGTTTATTGAAAATTGTATTGCTTTACTTTATTTTATTTTTTATTTTTTGCAAAAAGCCACATTTAATTGATGCAGTCCATCGCATTGCAGTTGCAGTAACATTACCGCACGATAGTCAAACTTATTTAATTAGAGCGATAACGTAATGCCATAAGTAATCCATATAATATCCGACCGTAGTGAATCTCGGAATCGGAATCATCATCATCTACTCCTACTCCTGACGTAGCCACACAACCACAGCTACATTATATAATAAGACAAAGACACGATTCTGCCACCTGCAAACTAGACCACAACATTCTAATTGATTAGTCGGCAGAATATTTTGTAACTTTATTCTTCTAGCTTTCCTACTTATGTGTTGGATATAAGCAGAAAAATAATCATAACAGATAAAGCAATAATATAAACGTTTTTGGCATTAACAGTGCCATTGCAATGCAAGAAATACCGTTTTCGGTTCAATGATGCGCGTGTTACACAGTGCACAAGTCTCTAAATGGCGATTTGACAGTTTTTGCAGATAGAACTAAATTAGTTATTTTAAAGCAAACATTTAAACTAAAATTATACAAATTAAATTAGACAAAATGCTCACACTTTTTCTTCAATATGACTAGTATTCTTGTGTCAATCGGCCTTACCTTACCAATATTTTTACCTTTCATCAGTACCATTTCTTATTTAATTTAAAACAATAAGCGTGAAAATACCCTAAAAGTCTAAAATTATGAAGAATTACTGGCTGCATGACTAAAAAACACAGTAAAATATTTTAATCATTTAAAAGTATTTAGATTCAGGCCAGGGTAAAATTAAAACCGAATTTTTGCGAGCGTGTTTTTTATTTAATAGTTTTTCTATTGTGATGTTCCTATCAATCAAATTACGAAAGTAGATGGATGTGCATGCTCCGTTGTATTTTTTT
>JAHZMX010001530.1:0-30351 GCA_027743895.1 Seira musarum | reverse complement strand
GTTTTTCATAGACTTCTTTATGAATTCACCAAACCCACCAATTTTTCCTTTGCTGCTACTGCCCTCCTCAAATTTTCCCTTTTGAATGTTCTGGCAATTTGCTTCCGCTTTTAGGACTTTGTATGGTTTACTGTTCATGTACGTTTCGGAATAAAACGGAAGAAAATGCTGTTGCACAAAAACGCCCACCATGATTGCAATTTAAAACGATTCAAGAATTGACCAAGTCTTATTAACAGGTCCGTATGTATGATACCATGTCGAAGTCGAAATACGAAATGTCAAACAATGAATATGAATGACTTTTTCTTGACAAATGTCACATTTTAACAATAAGACATGTGAAGCTGTCTTAGTAATTTTGACATTTTTCTCAGCTGACCATGATTTTTTTTTAAATGCCTTAGGAAGTTACAATGAAGAACAATCTAGCGTTACTTTACAGATTGCTTGCTCGATTCATACATAATTGAAGAAGATATACCTGTTTGTATGCATTGTATCACATCATCCATTCCTCCATCACTTTTGTACCATTCTACCTGTTGAGCTTTTCTTAACAATGAACAAGAACAAGCATTGTTGTATTTTGTATTGCATGATCTCAGACTCATCTCACCTGGTCGTCTTAAAATAATTATTCGTGAAACATGACATGATCCCTTTTCGCAGGTATTATTAGTATGTTTCAGTCGCAATTCACAAAGTCTACATAAATATTAAGCATTCCATTCCACCCTATGAATTGATTACAGCGCTATGCATGCATTGGGATTTTTATTTGATGCTTTTAAGCCTGTTAAATGTCTAACTTTGGCCATGTAATTTACCTCAGCAGAAGTTAATGCGACTTCGTTTAGTCCTACTACGACAATGACAATTCATTTTTTTAGATTTCAATTGAACTTTCTCCATCTTACAGCAAGGAATTGTTTTTTTCATGCTAACTTGTTTGTCATTTCCAGAAATTCTGCAGATGTTTGTTTAGAAAAGAAGTTAATTTTTTCCAGACCAACAGCCAGTTTCCAATGAAATGTTTTTGTCGTTTCGCGTTCCAGGAAATCAGGATGCGATGTGATGTGAGTCAGTGATGCATCTTGCTTGAATGAATCATCTTTTCATTGGTGACACTTGAGTATTTATCATCATTGCCAATCATTCATTGCATAAAAGATTTGATAATGGAAAATGTCCGTTTGATGTTTGAACGCCTGTTTGCATGACCTTTTCGTAAAAACGTTACTTGTGTCGTCTGTCTGTCGACATCGCGCATTAAGTAACCTATCCTGCAATGTTTTAAATTTTCAGGGGTTTAAATAGTGCATTGATAGGTACTACAATGGGGTGAAATTTAGCCCCCCTGGGAGAAAGTATTACAGGATATGTAAAATGACGTAAGCAAATAATTTGTTGTGCTCTATAACGGCGATAGCTAATAGCAATTCGCTTTAGCTGCGCTGCGCTTGCTCACTCATTTTATCGACATTATTGGAAGGACAGGACATAGACAGGACTTCATAAAAATGAAATGATGAGAAGAGAAAATGAGGAAAACTTTTGGATATCACATTAAATTGTATTTACCGAAACCAATTGAAGCATGTAGCAATAAAGTTTTGGTTTGGTTATTTGGTTGATGGATTAGATTACTTTATCAAATATTGAATTCTAGGATCATCAGTCATAACTTCTTCTTCATCATTATCATTATTTCCAAATATTCCTACTGTTTTACTTTCCAATTGTACTAGTATCGCAACCAAAAAATGAAGTCACAAAATACATATGTAATTGTGTTGAAGTAAGATACAAAAATATTTACACCGCACCATTGAAATCTTTTCGCGTTTCAAATTAATCAGTTAATCACATCAATAATAGTAATGACGCAAGACATCTCTCCGTTTCCTGCTAATAAAAAAAATAAATAGTAATCGTAAATAACAGTAAGGTAATTTATTTTTAATTTACGGATTTTTAGAATAATAAATAATGTCATATTTTTTAGGTGAGCCCAGATTTGCAAAACCTTGAGAAATAACAGCTATTGCTGGTTTGTAATTAGTAAATAGCGAAGAATGTGATGCAGTCGGCACATATAANAATAACAGCTATTGCTGGTTTGTAATTAGTAAATAGCGAAGAATGTGATGCAGTCGGCACATATAACTTTTTATTCAGAAGTTGTATTATTGTATTATTTATTTGTTAAGGAGGCTTGGCGGTTATATGATTTTTTGATTTTATGAACGTTTGTGAGGGATGAGCATAACCCAGTTACCGATGTCTTACATCAACCTAGTTCGTTTCTGAAAAACTACTGGTTTCAACCCACCGCTTTTTAAAAACCTCTTCTCCAGCTAAATACGTACAAATAAATGTGTCTCTCTCACGCATATACAATTTTCTTAAATAGTGTAAAAACCCAGAAAATCATGAATCGCCAACCATTCTTTAATCTGAGAATTCCACGAGTTATTTTCTTTCCTGTCAAGAATTTAACAAATTGAAGACTTGGTTTAATTCTGGGGAGTTGATAAATTGATGTTGAGACGGACGGACAGACAGACAAATCCCATTTCTATAATCCGACACTACCTACCTTTTAGGTACATCGCGGGAATAGATACATGCATTGCCCTTTTGTCTTTTGAGCTCGTTGGCTAGCTAGAATGGAAAATTGTGCCGCTAAGGATTTGCTTCGCCGGTGCTGTGAATTAGAGAAAAGAAGTCAAACTCAAGCTCAAGATTTCGCTGTTGTGTCGTGTTATATTTTCACATCTGCGCCGCATTCACATCCTCTTTATATATTTGTGCCTATCCTGTAGTGTAATAGGAGATAAAGCGTCTTCATTTACATTATGTTGAGTTGAGGAGTATTTCGTTCGAGTCGTAGAAGTAGAAGGAAAGGAAGCATTGCATTGCATTGCATTCACTATGTACTTCTTTCTGTAACATAAAGACTTGGAAAAAGCGGTGCGGTGCGGTGTGGTGAGTCGAGTGTTCCCTTTCTTTGCTTTACTTTTGCTGTTTGTTGAGTTGAGTAAAGAAGAGAAGAGCTATAGAGCATCTGAAGTTTGAATCGAATTGAATTGACATTGTTCAGTTTGCCGCAGAAGAGGAATAAAAGCCCTCGTATTCGATTTTTAATCGGTTTTTAAGGCTGGACAAACTTGTTGTCGAAGTTTAATTCTCTATTTACATCTTCGCTCACCAAGACCATTAAAAAGTTAAAATGAGTGATGCTCAGGTAAGAATGTTAAAATATTATTTTTGATATACTTCGTGCCCTTGTAAAGAATTTTGTGAACCAATAAGTACCGGAAACGACACTAACGATAGTGTTGTTTATACTGTAGAAGTTATGATATATTGTCATGATATGATGTTTTAATGATGGAATATTATTTTGCAGGATAACAAGGATTCTGGAGATGGGAGCTCCGAGTATATCAAACTGAAGGTTGTTGGACAGGACACCAACGAGATACACTTTCGTGTAAAGATGAGCACTCAGATGGGGAAGCTGAAAAAGAGTTACAGTGAGAGAGTGGTGAGTACTTAAAATTTCAAAACAAGAATTTTTATATCAATCAGAGGGAAAAACTAAAGAGTTGTGTTTGACGCTGGATCTGAATCGTTTTATTTACAGGGCGCCCCAGTCAGTTTCTCTCAGATTCCTATTCGATGGTAGACGCATCAACGATGATGAGACACCTAAACAGGTACGCAAATTAACTATCACCTCACACAAACCGTGAGTGATTAAGCGGGATTGGTTGGATGACGATGTTTCTCTAGATCAAACTGTTTACCATGTTGTATTTTTTTATATTTTTAGCTGGAGATGGAGAACGATGATGTAATCGAAGTCTACCAAGAACAAACTGGCGGCAGTTTACAGTTCTAATATATATTGTAATAACATCACCACCACGTATAAAATAGGAACGTTCCGTTATTTTGGTATGGGAATGAAGGGAATGATTACTAAATTAGCAGCACCTTATCTCAACATCTCTGTATTTTCTATTTACGTTTAGTTGAACAGTTTTCTATGTTGTCTAGAACGTCTGTCAAAGTTGAAGCCTTTATGTTTGAATTTGGCCTTAGTTGTGGTTTCAGTTTTCTTATTTGTTTTTAAACAATCCACAAAATAATCTTTTCTCTCTTATAAATATGAACATATTTTGTATTCACTGCTGCGGAGAGGAGACTAGAATAGTATGTTTTTGTCGGTTTACAATACATTTAATGAATTTAATTAATATTAAAAGCTATAGTCTCTACTTTATGTATATTTTTAAAGTAAGATCATTCTTAAATAAAGTGACATGCAGAAATCGGCATTTGTATGTTCCTTGTAGGTTTTCTCAGTTTGATTTCGCATAGAATTCTAGGCCTTTACATGCATCGAATACAAATGAAATATTTTTAAGGTTCATGTTCGATTCAAATTCCTCATCCCCGACCTTGCATCAATAAAATTTATTTTCATATTTAGTTCTAGTTCTAGTGTAATTTGACAAATTAATTTCACCAGAAAACACGTCTGGATCATAATTTATCATAAGTTATTTATCTGTAAGATTGTTGCACAATATTCATAGATTAAAGGCACTAGTAAAATGTTAAGATTGCACATATTGCATGACAGTACTTTTGAAAAAAGAAACAATTTTAATTCAGTCGTGTCTAATTGCTAACTGCATACATTATAATTCGAATTAAAATTAGATCTGGTATTTAAGATGAGCGTCCATTGTATTTGTACCAGCTATCGTCATCTTCGCGCTTGTATGGGTAGTGGCTATTAAAGCTCGACTTTGTTTCTTCCTTCCTTCTCATCTTGCGAAAGAATAATACTGGAGTGCTTGTTGATGAATTTCTGTGTACAATTAATTGAAATCATTATTATTATAAATCAGGTGTCAACTTCATATAACTTATGGAACGACTATAAAATTAAATATAAAATTATGCCTATTTAATACCTTTAGATCTTTTGCTGATCGGTCACCGTCATAAAGTAAAGGTTCATGCTTTTTGAATGCTGATATGAAAAAGATGGTTGGGTATCCTCGAATTTCAAATCCAGGAGGAAGGTCATTTCCTGTTCCATCCATCTTAGTGAAAAGCAGTTTCTTTTGAAGACATCGATTTTGCCAGCTTGTTGTACACCTTATTGAATTCCTTACAGTGGCCACACCTGCAGGAGTAAGTGAGGGTAAAGACAACATTTTTAAAAAATGACCCGTTAGTTAATGTTAAAAATTAACTGAAGGCAGGAGTTCTAATATATTCATACCAAGGCGCATATACGTAGAACAAAATATCTCTGTCGATTTTAGATTTAAACACCTCAGTTTCAAAATTATCAGCAACGAGGACCTGAACAGGACCATCCTGCTTTTTCGGAATGGGTAGTGACTTCCACACCGGTTTCAGCTCGCCTAATATAAGCCAAAGATATAAAATATTGCATATTGCAATAATCTTAAGGCAAGCAAAATATGAACAACCTACCATCGCGGACTTTGTGAATAAAAGTTCTGAGATCGCTCCCATCAAAATCATCCACAGGCTCCATGGTGTATTTCAGTCTTCCTTCGCCGTACCAGACGACATTAACATCTACTCCTGAATCATCTAGTTTAGCTGCCTTCAATTCCTCTTGATAATCATCCTCGTTAGCCACGGCAAATCTACAAAAAGTAAAGTTTCATTTTTTAAAGGCTCCATTTGTAATGTAACCATTAGACATAAGATATGATATGGGGTTATACGTTATCTCCGGAAATTCTTTAGCCACCTCTACAATCTTTGCCCTCGTAATTTCACTGTTCTTCTGATACTGATGGTCGAAGTTGGCGTCATAATAAACCACAACGAGTGGTCTAGTCGAGTAAAAGAAGACTTGGTTTTGTTTTGTTCTTTGACCAACCAAAGGTTTATAATTGCCCCTGATGAACTCCGCAATGTCGTCTGCCGTGATATCAGCCTATAAAAGTAGTAAAAAGAATGACAATATTAATTTTTGATAATCCCGAATCCTGGTTATTGAGCATGTTAATTCAGCATGACAAAAAAAATATCTTACACTTTTGAGAACTGCATGGTCATCTTCGTACTTGGATAAAAACACTGGGGCCTTTCGAACAATAATTCTTTCTTCGCCATCAGTAACTTTTAACAACTTGGCTAAATCTTCGCTGAATGTGTGAATGAATTTGATCGGTTCCCCACGCAAATAATTTGCAACTGCGAAATACTCTTCATAAAATTTTGATTTCGAATTAAACACTCCAATTACGGTTGGATTGTAACGATCGATTCTGTTATTCAATTCCTGAGCTGTCTTGCATTCTCTTGTTGGACTCTTTTGTTGTTCTTTCATGTACGAAATGATGCCTGTCGCATCCCTACTTCCTTTGTACTCAAAAGCCCTTCCGTACCGGAAGACAAAGAGTTGTGGCCAACCCTTGACCTTGAATTCATCAGCGATATCTTTGCTTTGGGTTCCCTCGATTTGAACTAACGGTATTCCATATTCTTTGAGTTTCCTTGCAGCGTTGTTATACTCTGGCTTGATCTGTAACCAATCAATCCAAAGGAATGATTCATTTCAAATAAATGAAATGTAGAAAAAGTTCCTCGTAAAATAGAATAAAAATTGACCAAAGTCATACCTGTTGACAGTGTTTGCAATAAGTAGCATAAAATAAGACCAACGCTAACGGTTTGTTGGCTAAATACTCCGTGAAATTTTCGGAATGCAATTCAATCACAGACGATGGTGGAGGTTTCCAGTTTGGATCGGTTCGTGCTCTCATATACGACACCAAGCCTAGAATAGGATAAGATCAACGAACATGCAAGAATTTATTTATAATTAATTCCAATTATAGTGTAGGTATGCATTGCGCCTGACTAACCATCGGCGTTTCTTTCTCCTTGATACTCCTCCACCTTTTCTCCTTTATGGAACAGTATTAACGTCGGGAAGCCCTGGATCATGTACTCTTGTGCCAAAGCAGACTCTTTCGTGGCGTCAACTTTTGCCAGAGTGAGATTATCAGCTTTCAATTGTCTCGCTGCCTCAGCATATTCAGGGGTCAGCGCCTTACAGTGACCGCACCTTAAGTGAACACCAAGATTATTTTACTCTTTTTATGGACTTCCGGTCGTAATAAACATTAAAATGATAATATCCTTACCAAGGCGCATAAAACTCGACAAGAATGAATTCACGTTTGTATACGGCATGTTTGAAATTCTGGGTGGTAAGAATCAACACATCATCTTCCTCCACATAATTGTATTCCCCTTCAACATCCACGACTTCGACATCTGCAATTTCCAATTTATATCATGAATTTAAATCAAAATCATAAATACCAGTTAACATCGTTAAGACTGCATTTACTTACCTCCATCATTGACTACATAATTCTCCGGTAAGCCTTTAATCTTCTCCTCCGCTTCCCCAGCTAATATCGTCACTGATATAACCAAAGTTAGTGTTCCTATAACCGTTTGATATTTTCTCAGAATCATGGTTGGAAGAGAGTGAATTTAGGTAGTCACACCACCGTTAGCTTCCTCTATCCAGAAACAATTTGATTTCGATTTTTTTTAAACGAGACTAGAACTTATGCATTGGAATTAATTTGATTGAAAGTTGTAGTAGAAACGTGGCCTCCTTCCAAGCCAAGAGCTCAGTTCCATGAAAAGTCGTAAAATGCCAACCGAGTTTAATTAAATTAATTGCATTTACACTTCACTCACATTCACATTTACTGCATGTGTTTTTGACAGATAGAAAGGGTTGTTGATGTGGATGTGACTTGCGATTGGATCTTTTTTACCTGACGTGTCTCCGCTGGTTTGGTTTGGTACTTTTGGGAGTGATCTTTCATGAACATCATGAATGAATCACACACAAGAGACACAGACACAGGTTGTTTGTTGGCTGTTGCTGATGCGGAGCGAACATATTTCCTTCCCTTACAAATTGCAATTGTTATAAATGCATAGCATTTCTCTGCATGGCTCATGATTTTCCTTTCCTCATCTAACTCATCTGATGTTGCTTTAGCTGGATGATTATCATTTTTTAGAACCGTTTATGTAACTCTTGCTTGCTTTTGTTAGAGTCAATATGCAAAAATTCGCAAGTTTTATGAACTGTTTCACAGGCATAGTGCTTTGACCACTGACCAGGACCAGACCACACGACAATATTTAAAGCAGCTGCTAGGCCATACATAATTCAAGTTCATGAAACACCAAAACTCGACATGATCGTCCTCTTCTGTTTTACCTGGCTTGACTTTAGCTTCATGAAAGTTTCTTTCTTTTGAGTTGTGTGAAGTACGAGAATGAGCGGACAGATTGCAGTGAAAATGATTCACTGCCTGGACCCTTCGTAGCTTTTATACTTGAGTTAATTTGAGATGTGAGTCATTCAGAAATAGCATTTAACTTCCGGTCGATGAACTGCTTTCCTTGAGACTTAAGTTAAAAATTCCATTTTTAGATGAATCAGATTAATAATATGATGTAGCGATAATCTCAGGAAAGCTTTTTTTGGGGCAAAGTGCATCACGTGAGGAGAGAAATGAAAGGAATACCGCATACTTTCATGATTGGATGATTGGAGATTGTTAACTATGATTGTATGATTACTTAAGTATTCGGGATGCATAATAAGAGCAATCATCCTTTGCGTTTTGCATTTTACATTTATTCTTCTTGAAAGTTGCTATTCCGCATAACTTTGTGCTTGACATTGGAAATATTGATTTGTGCAATTTGAGAAACGGGTGTCTCATGTTTCCCCAAATTGTCCTAAAGTAATACAAAACAACAAGATGACTTCTTATTGTCAAACCTCCCACAAACCGAAACTTTGTTATAAATCAACCGTTTTTAATTTGCTCGCTTGCCAAAGTTCTTTCTTCTGCTGAAGTTTCAAATTTTATTCTTCATTGCCCAGTTATTTTTCTACCACCACCTGGGGTTTTTATGGTCGTAGTAGATGGCAGTCGCAAATTTTACGCAAAATCTCCGCAAATCATATCGCCATTACTCATCATCATGAAATGAAAGATAAGTACAAGGGAAAAAGTCAACTCTTGACATTTGCAGTAGCATACATAAAGTGGTCGGCAATAAAAGTAAATTTTTACACCACCACCACCAACCACCATCATCAAATTACTAACCAGGTACATATAAAATGCCAACTCCTGCCTTTTGCCCTGTCAGATCATCATCATCATCGTATCACCAGACACAGAAGTATCGTTGCTCTTTTTAGTAGCTGACGTAAAACCTGAGTGCATGACATAAGCTAACAGCTCAGCTCACCTTTGTAATTAAGGATCCTTTTACTACGAAACGAACCGGGAAATTGAGGATGATAAAACGCTAAAATATTTGTTATGTCGCTTGTTCACATAATCTAGCATCCATCCTCTTCATTATCTCTTGTAAAACGACCCCTTGTAGATTTCCCTCATCTTGGTTTTCGCAAACCATGTCATAGTCATAGTCATACTAGAACTTTTTTTTGGGTTTTGGTGCAATATGACTCTTACACCAGCAGAACCTCTACTACCGGTTAAAACGTTCTCATATCTTCAAGTATATTCAGCATTTTTCTCATCTCGTGACAAGTATTATCGAAAAAATTTATAGGATTGAGATTAAGTAAGGCTTGGACTTGAGTTTGCGCTTGTGTAATGCATTCTTCTTGTTTGCTCGATTCGAAAGACTTTAATCCTTCCTTTTTTGAAGAAAGAACAGGACAATAACGAGCAATCAAAATCCTGAAATTTCACTCGTCATTTAACCCTTTATAGTGTAATCGGATGATTATAAAATATCTAGCGAATTACCATTAGCAGGTTATTGGAATTTTATTGGCCGAAAAAAAAACTTGGATTTGGCTATCGTTCTTTCTTACGCGGTGTAAATACATATTGGATTGGATAATCATTATCATCGTTTACCATCACTATCGTTCATTTCTTTTCGCCTAGTTTGATTACGAGTTAGGTGTCACGTCAGTTCAGTTGACGAGCTTGCGGTGTAATGTAATGAATGAGGCATGAAATAGTTATAAGTGGACAGCATGGATTTTATCGATTTTCTTTTGCCAATTTTATATGAGCACATGACGATGGTATAATAAAATTAGACGATGATGTTCCTGGATTTGGATTTTACTTAGGTTATGGTTCCTTTCTGTACCCGTGCACTGTACACTACCTTAGACTCTTTTCCTTTTTGGCATAGCGTGAGTGCATTAAACTATTGTGAAGCGTTAATCAAGCCAACAAAGAATCCAATACAGTATAATAGCTTAGCACCAGGTACTTATAAGTTTTTGCATAAATTCTCCTTCTCCTGACTGACACTATCTATTTGGTTCGAATTTGATAAAAAGTAACGAATAAGGGAGCTAGTATCGAATTAGATAAAGAACCTTTAATCAAAATAATTGCTGTATAAGGCAGTAAAGTAAGACAGGATTAGGATTTTTCTTGAAAAAATACTTATATAAAAGGAATTGCTACCTTATAAATATTAAAATAGCTTTACTGCCCAATTTCGTCAAGTTTTTAATACCACAGAAAGATGAGAATTTGCTAAAGACAAAGAAGATTGTCACAATTTCGCAAAAGTGTCGGTTCCGCTGTTCTTCATACGATAAATTTAAAACTCCGCATTTATAAGTAAAACTATAATTGTTTGAATTTCAATTTCCTACCAATGCTGTAATATATGTTTTTTATCATTTCGTCGCATCGGTCGCGTGTTTAATTGAATTTTATGTAACATTAAATCAAGAGCAGTACTAGTACCGCACTTTCTTTGGCTTGTTAGATGTTCATGATCAAAGTTAACAGGAAGAAGAAAAAAGAGTTTTTGTAACTACAAAAGCAAGAAGTTACGCATGACATTTCAACTCTACAATAGAGACTAGAGATATTTTTAAACCTCCTTTAATGCAACATTTATCTTTCGCAATGCATTTGTAAAGTCTAGCCTAGGTATCTTCTTGGCTTGGGAGTTGGTTATAATGTAACATTATTCTTCTTCACTACCTATGCAATTATTTTTGTATTGTACGATGGAATATTATTTGCCATCGCCATCATCATCATCATCACATCACACATCATTTCTATAGCTCTCCATAGAAGGAAAACGAGAGAATGATAATGCAATAACTAAAGTATGAAAACTTCTTTTTTTATTTACAAGAAACTAAAAAAGTAAAGTTTTGAGCAAACGACAAAAACTACACAATTATACACTTGAGAAGAAAACAACTCTTTTTCGTCTTCTCTTCGTTGGGGAGCATTATACAATAATACATGTATACTTTGTTTTGTGTGCAAACGAAACCAGAAACATTACCAAATAAACTTAAAAACTCCCAAGAAAACTTTTTTTTCTCATCGGAATATTATGTACTTTTATTTTATTCATGAATAAAGCAAGAAGGAGGGAGTGAAAAAAAAGTTGGAGTAAAGAATCGAGTTGAGTAGTAAGTAGTAGTCATCTTCTTCTTCAGAAGAAGAAAAAAATATATAAAATACAACAATTGCAAACTGTTTGTAGTGAAACAGGACAGGAAAATAAATAATATGCAGGTTAAAACGATAAGAGGACAAAAGGAAAACGGAACGGAGGTAATTCTTAAACGAAACCATCCCCAATAAGCTTAGAAGCTCGAGCTCAGTTTCATTTCATTTCTCTTGTCACAGCCAAGTCAAGTCACAGAGGTAAAAAATGGCTTATAGAACACCTGTGTAGCATTTTTACAACCATGCCATGCCATGATGCAGGGAGAGGAGGAAAGGACTGAGTGAGAAGGAAGAAGAACAGAGAAGAGGGTTGAAAATAGCATGTAAGCTTGGGGCAAAACGTTGAACTGACAAGAGAAGTCGGAGTTAGAAGTTAAAAACTGCATAAAAAGTAAACCTTTGAAGGATCATCATCCCATTGCATTGTATCATGGTATTATTATTTAGGAAGGTGGAAAAGGTAACCGCCTAACAACTTCCTTTATTATTACTTTTGTGTGTATTGCAATGCAATGCACATACATCTTCCCAAATAACTTGAGTTTGAGACATATGCACTATAAAAATGAACTGAACAAGTTGGTTTTGTAATTACTATTTTACAATAGAAATCAGCCTTACCAGCCGAACCAAGTCAGCTAAAAATATAGAAATAGAAAGATGATGGGAAAAATACGGAGAAAATAACAAAGCATTTTTTTGCTCTCTTGTGCATCGCATCGAAGTCAAATTCGAGTCATCATAATAATTTGCCCTTTCGTTCCTCATGGAATACATTGGTCTCTTTAACTCATCAGAACTCTGCTTAGGATGGAGTTTGTCAGTCAGCATCATCCATTCGAATAAATATTGTTCGTAGTCTTCTGTTAGTTACTCCCAAGACAGTTTTTTTTCTTCTTTTCCCGGAGTGCTAGATGTATATAGCTTTAATGAATGCTATAATCCCATCAGCTTTCAAGCTCATCTATGTATTTCCCTCATTTTTTTTTGCATTTCGACTAAAAGCGCAAAATGAAAATGAGTTTTGTTCAAAGTTCAAGCTTTTTTCACTCAATTTCACTGATGAAATAAACTAATGCATAAAAAGTAAGTATGGAAGTAGGCTTTTCCCTCCATTTGATATGAGCCCTTAATCATTTTCCCAGTCATGATCACCATCAAGAATTGAACGTAGGTGTATTTACTTTGCGGAGGATGCGAATTGCGAACATCAAACATTTTCCATTAGTACGCTTTTATTATACAAGCTTACTTTTAGGTACTTTAAACCCAATCAATTCTTGGGATTATGTCTGTATTCGCAAAATGTGAGAAAAATTTCTTATAACCAACTTGATGATTTTCATTTTAGCAATTTCATTCTAATGTAATTGCCAATTGCGAATTGTATTCATCGCGTAAATGAGATTTTCATTCCTGTGTGTGTAGGTACCGTAAGTAAACCACTTTTCCCAGAGTAAATAAGTTTATCTTCATACCTCATCGTCACGCGTTTTATTTGCTGTGAACCATGCTCCCATAATATTCTCTCCGATATTATATTACATTTTTGAAGACCACATCTTTCTTCTTTCTCTCCTCGTGAAAATGAAGTCGGATAATAATACAGTCCTTTTCTACCTTGATTTATGATCAAACACTTCATTTCTTCTTGGCATGCTTCATTATGCAATTTAAAAATACGTTTTATGAATAAAATATAACCGTATCTTCACAAGTCCACCGCACCGTCACTGCCAGGCCAGGGCAGCTTCAGCTTCACTGTCGTTGTCGTTGGTCGAACCTCATACTTTCTGAGTGTGTGCATATTTATATAGCCGGGGTACTACATGTCATCCTTTATTCTAAAAAAGGGCAAAGCTCCCTTATTCTCGTCCTCCCATCAGACTAACACCATCATGTCATGTCCTCAACTTCCGACTTTACTTGCATGCATTATTACATTATTACGTTATGTTACCTACCTACCCACTATGAACATATACTTCTTTAAGCATGTCTTGAGGCTGTAGCTGTAGCTAAAAGTAAGTACTTTGAAAAAAAAATTAAGTACTTCTACAACTCCAACTGCCATTAAACCTGAATCATCCTTATCTGAAATCCTATATCCTGCATAGAAAATACAATGCAAATGCAGACAACCACTCTTTCCTTTAACAATGTTGATGTTGATGATGATTATGATTGGACTATAAAGTCTCATCTTATTTACATGTGCTTGCTTTCCACCCTCTATTGAGATGAGAGGAGATGCTCACATGTCACATAAAGACAAAATCTAGTTTACACATAAAAAGCTCTAGAACGTGTATCGGGCCACATATTTATTTATCACCGCAGCTCAGCTCAGGTCCTTGCTTCCTACGATCTTATGTACATCACATCACATCATAGCTCTCATGAGATTATTGTATCAGTTTGGTTGGTTTGGTGACGGTATACCCCATCACTTTGCATCGTCAGAGTTGAGTTGAGCTGTGAGAAGACTGACTCACTCACTCCTCATCTCATTTTTTTATTTCTCCTTATCCATGCCAACTATCCAATCCAACTAACTCCTCCATAATTTTTTTTCGCATATTATCCTTCTCTCTTTATGTTTATGTTCTCCTCTCGTCTTTTTCTGTCCACGACTCGACTGCAACTACAACCCCGACCACGAGAAAAAAGTATTACTTATGAACGATGAGAGAAGAGATGTGAATGTGAGGGAAAAAAGATGCGGCAGGAATAAGACTAGCATTCAGTAAAGTCATAGGCAGGGAGAAGAAAAGATGTGCTGGTCTGGCAACTGGCAAACCGTGCTGAATTAAAGTTTGAGTGGGCCCAACGAATATTGTTTCATGAGTTAAAAACTTTTTCATTTCGCCTTCCGTTTGAAAAAGTAAGTCTAACAGAGAGCAAGGAAGCGAGTGAGCACACGACACGACACCACAAAGACAAGACAAGGTAAGGCAAAGAAATAAGGGGAACATCTGAGAGCCAAAGCCAAGTTTGGAGTAGAGTTTTTACACTTATTTTTTCCCAGTAAGCATTTACTATACGACAAGGCAGGAGCGAGCGAACAAGAGCTCAACTAAAAATCTAACGAACGTGAGTGCGTAAGTAGATATTTTGCATGGAAAAAAGGAAAGGTACATGAGAAATCCTAATGCTATTGAGTCCAACTTTTTTTTCTTGAATCGTCACTTTTTACACACAGTCACAGTCATAGTCATAATCATTAGGTTGGCTAGAAGAGTTTAGTGCATTATACTAAAGGGGAATGAATATCTGCAGATGCAAATGGTATTAGTATTAGTGTATTTTTAGGGAAACAAAAAAATTACATGTACGTAAGTAGGTATCCACACATCTTTTTCAAACTTTCCGTTCACACAAAAAAAAAGTTCAGCAAAGACAAGACAGTCTAGAGAACTCCTTGACTCATGTAAAGTAAAAACGACATCTGAATCTCAATCGGAGCCAGAGCATAAGGCAAAAGAGTAGCAGCCAGCAGCATCATCATAATATCATCATCTCACAAAAGTTTTGCTCATTCATCTTGACTTAAATAAAGTGCGATACTATTATAGGGTTAGATAGGATAGCACAAACTTTTTTTTGCATTTGCATATTTTTCAGTTTTGCGTGTCTTTCTAGTGAAAAAAAATTTGGACTATATGGCGGCATAGACTATTTTTGTGAATAAAGACATCGACATGCTTATACATTTATTTTAAAGGAATCAGCAGATGTAGTGATTTTTTTCCTTGAACACATTTTGTTTTTTAAAAGAAAAAGTGCAAAGATTCACATTTAAATGTCGAGTAATTACTGTGAAAATGTCCTTAGGTGAGGTTTTGACAATCTTCAAGATTTTTCCTTCGTGTTAGTGTTAGTTTTTTTTGTAAAAGTGGGATGATTCAATTATTGTGAAAAGCATGCCAATAATTCTCTCTGTGGTGGTGTATCATGCATGCTTAAAGTAGTTCATATGCAAATCGTCCCCGTCTTTATGTTATGATATATTATATTTTACAATTTGTTCATTCAACCATTCATTCATTCATTTAGACTTTTTTCACAACTTGTCTCAAATCCCAAGTGCCTTAATCATTTATTTTCTACAGAAAATTAAATATTGTATTCATCTGCTGTTGAACAAGCTGCACCAGTTTTTCCTCTAAAATTTATTCCGTGTCATATATTTTTTCTAATACTTAAAGTGCGAGTGCATCAATTTCATCACGTAATTGCAATTACTCCATTGTAAGATTTGAGATGAATTTATGAATTGTAAAAAAAAGACAATATATATTTTAGAGAGAATTAAATGGAAAATGAAATACCTAATTTCCCTAATCTAATGATTTATTTGTGCACTCTTGTTTCAAAAATCTATTTTTTTTAAATGCAGGTCTAATTGCCAATGGAAAAGCTGACTAAGAGGCTTAAAATGAGCATGTGCTGATTGTGATTACACTATCAAAAAAAACCTTTCTGTGCCTGCAACTCAACAGTTCTGTAAGTACGGATGGACGTGAGTGACATGCGGCAAAAAAAAAACGATGTAATTGTGTGTGTGCATAAATAAATCCAATCCACTTTGCACAAACTTGATTAACTAATTCGTACTTATTGTTAGTAAAGTGAAGTAAAACGAGCGTGATTAATGTGCAAACCTAAACATTTTTCTCATCATCATCTCAGAGTTGAACTGAGTTGAGTGTGCTAAGCTATGTACAGGACTCTACACTTAAAAATCCTTATTCAGATGATATGATCCCATCCTGAAGTGTACAGAGCAGCTTAATATGTTCTCCATTGTTTTCAATTTATCAGTTCGTTGATAAGCCCGTATAACCTTGTGCTTGCTCACTCTAACTCAAATCCGCGTTACGATTACAATTTACAAGTGCGAGTGCGACCCATGCCAAAAACTATAAAAATTTGAGACCATGAATGGACATTCATAAAAGAGGGAAAGAAGATATTAAAAAATATATTGTAGATATGTAGGCAGTTTGTGTTTGTGCTTGGATTTTTGTGATTAAGCGCAATTTCATTCTTTTTGTGTGAATGTGGCTGAAATAAAAATTAGCGTAAACGAATGAACAGGATGACCACCGGTCCAAAGAGCAGGATCATCATCTATTTTTAAAAACATTCCATAAAGCGTAGTTTAGTTTGTAATAACAACATTACTATTTTGGGTGAAAATGTGGATTGGATTGGATGGCAAGTGAAACATGTGGAGTTTATTACTGGATGCGCTTCGCTGGAGAGAATTAAATTAGGTACTACAGCTACAGCTTTGCTTGGATAGAACGACATGTGCTTTTACTCATTTCTAGGAAAAAAATAGTTTTTCGAGTGAATGAGGATACGCACCTACCTATTTTTGTGAACTGATTCAGTCATTAATTCAATTGTTGTGGAGTTGTTCCGAGTTGAGAATTATATTGCGGATCTCGAGTACATACTGAGCCGGTGACATGACAGTTTGAAGAGAAAGGTAAGTTTTTGGAAGTTAGAAGCTATTAGTTTTTTTTTGAATTAAAACATTTTGTAGCAATTATGTTCAATTTTTTGACATCACTTAATTATTTGTTTAACATAATGATTATTGGGTGATGATAAATGACCCATCTAAAGTCCTTATAATTATGGCTATTAGTCCATCCTTTGTCATTTCCAAATAAGGGGCGTGCATTTAATCTTCTAAACGAGTGGATTATGAAGGATAAGTACCTTAAAGATCACATCATACATTTTTCTCTTGAATTGGTGCCGTTAAATCAACTGATTTTGAACAACTAAAAAGTATTTATGTTACTTTAAGTTTGCGCATTTTTATGGGTCACATCATCAACTTTGTCATCATCCTCATATTGTAACTTCTCTTTTTTTAGTTTGGGCATGTAAATGAGCAGTAGACAAAACAAATTGTAAAGGCAATTCGAATTATTTATGGAAAAATATTACCAAAAAAATTTAGATTCTTTCATTTCATTAATGAGATCTTGACCTTCACACTCCAAAGGCAAATGCAAACAGTAGGAATTTTGAATGAACTTACTTGAACTAAAATTTAAAAAGTATGACTGGGATTATAATTAGAATAAGCCATTGGCCAAAATAATTTGAGAGTCTCATTCATTATTAGACAAGTTGCATCCTGAGCTGAAATGTGCAGAGTAGTTCAGTTCACCGCATACAGTCACAGAATTTTGCATTTCATTAAGTCATTTTTGGAATAGGCACCTACTGTAACAAAGTTAAAAAGGGAAGCGTTGTATTGTGTTGTGGCGTACGTAATTTAATTTAATAATCTTTATTGGGTTGATTGTATTATACTTGCGATTGTGATAACTCTCATTCGACTAAACATGTTTTACTATTTCATTTCCCAAAAATTGCAATTTGTGCCAAAAAATATAAACTTTTTAAGATTACAAAGATTTTTGACTTGATGAAAAGCATTATTTGCATGCATTTGTGATTGTGATTGCGATTGGCCGCATTTGCGATTTTTTTAAATGGATGCATCCATTAGCATTAGGAGGCATGAACTGCTGACAATGCAATGCAGTGGAATGGAATGAGGGTTAAATGTGGTTCATTCTTTTTTCATGAAATACTAAATTTGCATTGCAGACGGGATAGGATTTCCGTTTCCTTAGGTCAGTAAATCAGAATTTAGAGTGAGTGCGTTCGAAAAAAAATGTGTGAGTTTACTTAGGCATCTGCACGCATTATGCTTGTGCAAGTCAATAAAGAATGGATTATCCTTTTTTTAAAGTTCATTTAATATTTTATGCATGCATCTCACTCCTATCACATCTGTTAATCATAATCAGAATCATTCCTCCTCGCGTAACCCCTACAAAAAAGACTTTACTAATCCTTTCTACTTAAATAAATGAACAATGAGCCACGAGACAAGACAAGACAGAATTTGAGACACACATTTTTGCGCACGTTTTACAATCTGTCGATGAATTGTACTTGGTCGCATGCTTTGTTGGAGTTGGTTATCGCAACCTCATTATCGCTCGTATCCATTAGGATATCAGTCACCTTCGTTGTAGTGAAAAAAAAGGAACGAAAGAGACATAATTTTATGACACATTTTTTCAACACGATATATGTATAGGTATGTATGTGCATGTTAAAAAAAGTTGCGAAGGAATGGATTATAAAGGATTTACCTTGTTTGTTTACACGAAAGAATTTTTACTTTTTAAGCTGGCATTGTTTTGCGTAAAAACGTTTTTGCAAAATAAGTGATGGAATGCATTTTCATCCTGAGAGCCTCAGAAGTTTCGAAAACACATTCTGAATTTTATGGTGATGACAAAAAATTGTTTTTCTGTTTTTCCTCCACAGTTACTGTCACCTTCGTTGTCGTGAAAAAAAAAGGAACGAAAGAGACATAATTTTATGACACATTTTTTCAACACGATATATGTATAGGTAGGTATGTGCATGTTAAAAAAAGTTGCGAAGGAATGGATTAAAAAGGATTTACCTTGTTTGTTTACACGAAAGAATTTTTTACTTTTTAAGCTGGTATTGTTTTGCGTAAGAACGTTTTTGCACAAATAAGTGATGGAATGCATTTTCATCCTGTGCGCCTCAGAAGTTTCGAAAACACATTCTGAATTTTATGGTGATGACAAAAAATTGTTTTTCTGTTTTTCCTCCACAGTTACATTACATACCAGAGGAAAATTATTGACGGACGGGACGGACGGACGCAATGCTACGAACAATGAACAAGGAAAACAAGAAAATCTTTTAAATATCCATCGCATCGTTTACCATCCCGGATTTTCATTTTACTGTTTCGTTCGTTTGGTCGATTTCACTCAGAAAATGGGAATCAGTGATAGGCTTGTAATAACGCTTTAAGTGGCTATCTCATCTCTTTCTCATCGGTTTGCTTGAATGCGTTTCATCCTTTATGATCTCATTTATGATGCGGCAGCAATGAAAAACAGAACAGGACGCGATGCAAAACAAGAAAGAAGATAATCCCAACAGACTACAACGACTAGTAGTAGAGCAGACGTTTGAAAATTAGAAAATGATCAAAACAAGAAGAAAAACAAGGATTTGTTGCGATTGTAAGAGAAGCAGATTGTTTTTCATCATTCTTGGAGCAACCGACCTGTGTTCCGGATCGTAAAGGAAAGGAAGATTAGCATATCTCATCTCATCTTACTATTATTATCACTACCGTTAAAAAAAGACACATTAGCTGTTTTCTTTTCGGAGAAGAAAGAAACTGAGTAGGCCATTCATTTCGTCAGAGTGAGTGGATTGGATATTATCATCAGAATAATAATCAGCGCATTAACATTTTCTTTCCTGTGTTCAACAGTCAGTTCCATTTTTCGCAGAAAAAAAACATGGAAAACCAATCTTGGAGAAGAAAGTAAAGGAAAGCATCATCATCATCATCATTTTCATTAGTATTCTGAGAATAATAATTTTCCCCCTTGACGGACTAGACTGACTGAAAAGGCCACTTTGCAAATTTTTTTTCTCCACAATCGCGATCTTAGCCTTCCCTTAATGTCTTAAAATGCAACAATACACTATAACTGAAACGTGAAGAATAACCAAAAAAGACGCAAAATCCGCAAAAAAAGAGAGATATACAAATACCTATGCACAATATTTTTTTATACTCTTCGCGGTCGCATGCAAAACATGTTCGAAAAGTCAAGACGTAGCTTCATATCAGGAGCCCGTCGTGGTACATACCGTGTTCGCGATTCTTCTGTTGATATCTCCGCAACAACGCAGACGAATGCTACAAGCACTACAAATACAAACGCTGCTCCTACTTCATCCTCATCATCCGCCTCTTGTGGAAATAATAATAACATTAATGTTAGTAATGGTAATGGGATTTCCACCGTTGTTGGACCCCCTTCCTCCAGTGAATCCGCTTTTCGCCACTACACTGGGAAAATTGGAAGAGCTGGCAAGAAGCTCAGCATCACCGTTGTATTCCTCGATGATACTCAGCACACGTTTGAAGTGGAGGTAATTAAGAAAATGAAAAACAAAAACTTTTTTTTCTTTTTAGTACTTTTGCTTCCAAGAAGAGAGAAAGAGAAAAGAAAAAAATATTAAGAGTTGAGATGGGTGAGTGAAGTGGCGAGTGGGTGTTCTTGCTTGCTCCTTTCAATATTTGCGTTTTGAAGTATTCACAAAGAGATTTTTTTGTCGACATCGAGATGGAGAAAGTACTTCAGGGGGATTATTCCACGATTCATTCTTTGTGGGAAAATATCGTTTCTAGTTCAGATCAATTGTGTCAGAGATTCATTTCATAATAAGATTATCATTATCACCCTTAAAAAACAATTATATGTTTTAATTGTTGTAAATTCTTTCTAATAGCCCCATAGCATTGATAATCAAGAGAAAATATAGATAATCCGGATTTGAACATTTCTTTGAAATGGACAGGCATGGTAGGGCGAAAAATAAGTCGTATTAAAATAAAATCTGGACATTAATTACGCTATTTTGAGACATGCCACTTTAACAGAACCAAGAGCCAGGTCATAGTACTTATCCATCAATATGAATGTGTCTTACATGACATGGTTTCTTTACAAGCTTCGACATAGGACACATGAAAGTCTATGATTTTTACACTAAATTGCATGATTGATCGTGTTTTTGTGACTTCCTGGGTTCTAAAATATCTAAACTCTATACAAAATTCAGGGCCTTTGACATATCTGTAAGTTGAGCTAAATATGTTGTAACCTATTTTCTCGGAAATTGCTGGTTTGTTGGATAAGTAGAATAGACCGGAAACGATATCTACGCCACGCAAGAGTGAACCCCTTAGGGTGCTACTCGGTTAATTTAAGTTTTTTCTCTCCCGTAGGTTGAGCAGTAGTCCAGGAGCTCAACCTTGTATTTTCCCCGTGGGTTGAAGAAGATTGAAGAAAAAGTAGATTTTTAATGCCCCGCGTATTTCTCAGTTTAAGTTTTATGTAATGTGGAGAGAACGTCGTTTTCACTTCTTTCTAAATACATATTTTTTTTCTTTTTGCTCTTTCCAGAAATCTGCCAAAGGATCTGTCCTACTTGAGAAAGTTTTCCAACACTTGGAATTAATTGAGAAGGACTACTTTGGCCTACAGTTTGATGAGTTGCTGGCCCCTCCAGACGTGATATATCCGCTTAGTAATCCTCATCTTGTAAGTTGAAGCGCTTTTTTATGAGAATTTTCGAGAGAAACGAATTCGTTAGGATATTCGTGGAACTAAAATGTATGAGCATCAGTTCTTCTTCTGTTCGGTAGCATCGCAAATGATATGATTAGCTAAGCCTTACTTACGTTAGCTCAGTCGAGTGTGAATCGAGTCATGCAAACAAACATTTCTCCGAGAATGACAAACTTTTATATTAAAAGAGAGCGTAGGATTGTGAAATGTAGTTTTTTGTAAATGAAGACATTATTATGCATGTTTCATGGGCTTTTAGGCTGATCGAAATTTAATGGGCATATCAGATCGGAGGTATTAAAGAGGATTACACACATTTCATAAATCACTCGTTTTTATGTTTATCCCTTTTTTTCTCTACTCTTGTGTCCCTTGTTTAGAGATGGGTTGAAGCCTCGAAACTCTTGAAAAAACAAATACGCTTCGTAAAGCCGCCTTCGTACAAGAGGACTTCCATACTTTCAACCAGCTCAACAAATAAATCAAATGTTAAAGGACGAGCGTTTCCAGGAGTGAGCTCTTCTTCATCATCTTCAGCCCCCTCCCAGAATAATCCCGTGGCTACTGTCTATTTCCGAGTCAAATTCTTTGTGGAAGATCCATCGAAACTTCATGAGGAGTACACGCGCTACCATGTCTATCTCCAGATACGGAAGGATATAAACGAGAGTCGACTTCTTGTTAGTCCACCAACCAATATTATTCTTGCTTCTTACGCAGCTCAATCTGAGCTTGGAGACTTTGACGATGTTCAACATGACCATGATGGCAGATATCTACAGAGATTGAGTATTCGTATCAATGGGCCCAATTTGGAAGATGTTCTCAGGAAAATTTGTGAGCTTCATAAACTTCATCATGGCCAAACGCCAGCGGATGCTGAATTTAACTATTTGGACCACATAAAGAAGTTGGATGCGTATGGGGTAAGCTTCCACAAAGTCATGGATAACGCAGGCAAGGATATCGAGTTGGGGGTCTCAGCTGCCGGAGTCAGTGTCTACCATAATGCCCTCAAAATCAATACATTTTGCTGGTCAAAAATAACGAAAATTGCATTCAAACGGAAGCAATTCTTTATTCAACTGAGGAGGGAAATGGTACGTGAACATAAAAATGAATAGAGCGAAATTTAAGCCAAGCCAGAGAATTCAGAGAACAGGAAAAACTTTTTCTCTATTATTGGATTTCAGCGGAAATAATAATATTCCGTCTTTTCTCCTTCTTTTTTCATGATCTGAATTATTGATGCATGTGTAAAAATGAGATTTTCTTCTTGATTATCCAACTTTTTCTTTTTCCTGGCCTGGTCTGGCTTGGCAATGGCTCTCTGGCTTGGCTACACTTAAGCTCTTGAGTTTTTTTTTTTGCAAAAAACTCTCGTCGTTTTCCTTAGTCACGACATGATTTCCAATTTTCTCTTTTGTGATGCAGAGCGAGGACTATGATACCCTCCTGCTCTTCAACTGTTATAGTTATAGAAGCTGTAAGAACTTATGGAAATGTTGCGTGGAACATCACGCATTCTTCCGTTTGCGAACTCCACCTCCCCCAAATCTTCCAGCGATTTCTCTATTTGGTTTCGGCTCCCGTTTCCACTACACCGGTAAAACTGAATACCAAACCCGGGAAGATGCTTCAAGAAGCCTGAGTCGGGTCAGGCGAACATTTTTCAGATCTCATAGTAAACGACTTTTAATCAACAAGCAAGGAAGTGGTAGTGGCCAAACGCCCGTTCTAGACAGTCGTAGAAATACAATGGAAGTGGATCGTGGAGGGATGATGATGACGAATGGAAACGGTATGAATAATGGAGGAAATCACGAAAACAAGGAGAATATATGTCAGCAACAACAGCAGCCGCCACTACAGGCTCTATCTAATCAATCAAGTTACCATAATAATGAAATGATAGTATCTCAACAAGAAAATCCTCAGATTTACCATAACCATCATCACCAGCAGCAATATTATAATCAACATCAGCAGTACCAGCACCAGCATCATAATCATTCAAACGGAAATGCGAATGGAATTAGTACTTCGACTCAACAACAGCAACAGCAACAGACTAATCTGGAACAATATTGGAATTGTGAGTTTGAAAGAATCCAAGATTGATGCTTGGATGCTAACGAACAAGTCTGCGGTGGTAGGGACAGGAGGGAGCTCAATCATTCAAACGAATGGAAAAGGCTCGGGTTTAGCCGAAAGGC
Organism: Seira musarum; assembly: GCA_027743895.1. Lineage (NCBI taxonomy): Eukaryota > Metazoa > Arthropoda > Collembola > Entomobryomorpha > Entomobryidae > Seira > Seira musarum. The sequence goes on along the minus strand of JAHZMX010001530.1, from coordinate 6,294 downwards.
ATAAGCTCACATTACCATTGCCATTGGACTCGAACAACAAAAGTCATGTCAAATGTCGATATCAGGAACAACCAAGAATGGCTTGGGCGGAACAACAGCTCTCTGACGAGTAAGATAAAAAAATATGTATTATTCAAATTGCCCATGGGATGGATCAATGATCTCTTCTACCCATGATTCCATTTTATGAACGGTTATGCTTTAACGCTTAGATTACGATGATAATTACCATACAATAATGAAATGTGCATGTATAATTTCTTCTTTATAAAAAGTGAGGGGGGATTCCTCGACTCCAATGTTAGCCAATGTCATCCTCAACAGAATGGAGCTAGTCATATGAACGGGAATGGAATGGATCATAATAATCGTTCTGCTGGACAAGCAGCCGCCATCATTTTAAGCGCTGCTGCTGCAATCTCAACACCTCACATTTCCAAAATCGCCTTTGTCGATGACGACGAGAACTCGCTGTCTGATGTAAGTGTGAAGTCAAGTCAAGAGGTGTAGATGTGGATGGATGATAATTCAATTATGTAGCTTCTGTCTTTTCACTGCTCATAATCATAATCATCATCAGCACCATCATCATTATTTGTAGTCGTTTCAGCGTTCAAGTAAATAATGAGATGCTAATTTAATTGAATAGCATTTCTCATGCTTCACTTGATAAATGCTGAAGTAATAATGATCATGATCATGAGTGGGAACACAAATTCGCTAACGACCTAAGTATGTAAAGCCTTTTTGCACAATTTTTTTTTTCCTTGAACACACAGGATGGTACGATATCCATTCGCTTGGAGCCGGACGTTCATGGAAAGTTTGGGTTTAACGTGAAAGGTAAAAAAAATGTCTTCTTCTCCTTTTTTCGCAATTTTTTTCCTTTCAACTTCAGTAAATTTATTCTGGGCATTTGGGGCGAGAGTAAAACGTGAGGAGCAAAATGGGGTGCTGTGTTTATGGCGTCAGTCAGTAGTAGTAATAGTTGAGTAGTGGCCATAAAAAATTGACATTAAAGCGAGAGAATAGTGGGAGGAAGTTATATCATCAATATAATGTCTTTAGATAATGTCAATGTCTACCTTAACCTATGCATATGCATGACGAAGCCATATATACTCAAGTTTTTTTTATTATTATAATAGGCAAACATGCGTATTCTTCCATCTCAAGTAAAGTTAGAAAAAATGGTAACGTAATGTAACGATGATCATATCACATCACATCACGGAGCATTATTTTCCATCGAAGAATGGAGTAAATGTTGCTGGTATTGCAGTGCAAAACTGCGAGAGAAGAGACGACGTAGGTAATCAGTCAATGACAATGAGAATAGAGAAGAGGTGTTTAGTATGCAAATGAGCAGCAATATATTTCCTCCTTTTATGGGCTCTCCATTGTGAAAATATTGCAAACATCCTGATTTATATTCATAAGGAATAATGCCTTCTACTCTGCCCATCTTACTTGCTCTTAGGCTACATGGCAATTGCAAATGTCTTGGAAGCTAAAAGAATATTATGATGAGGGTGGCTCCATGCATAAGTAAACGTAAACCTGACTTTAAAAAAAGTTTTTCGTGTTCAGTTTCAATTTTCACGCGTGAAGGAGAACAACACAAAAAGAAATATCTACATACACAGATTTACTTAACCTTGGTTTTCCATTGTTGAATGACTAAAGCGGAATTTTTTTTGGAAAACTAAAATGCAGAAGCGTAGAATCAAGTCACTTTTTCGCAGAAAATCTGGTAGGGGGAAAAGGGGCATTTGTTGCAAGAAAAAAATTGTGTCAAGTTCAAAGCTCACATTTGAATTGTGTTTTGTTTGAATAGGCGGATATGATATGGGTTGCCCCGTGCTAGTCTCGAGAGTAGCGCCAGGAACACCTGCAGACCAATGTTACCCGCGGTTGAATGAAGGTGACCAAATAATTCAAATTAATGGGAGGGATACGTCAACGATGGTTCATTGCGACGTGGTCAGTGCCATTAGACAAGCTGCGTCTGTAAAAAAGAATCTGGTTTTACGGGTTCGTCAAAATGGTAAGCCTTCAGAAAATAGTAACGTCTTTAATGGGGCTTTTGGGGCATTGTGAGAAACATTTTTTTAAATAAAATTTTAGTGTACACTGCGGATGACTACGAAGAGCCTCCGTTCCAGTATGTTCCTGATGTGCCAATACTAAACATGGCGTCAACAAGAGGTGGTCAATCGGATATTCAAAGTCCCTTAGCTGCGTCAATGCTTCTTCTTGCGGAAGCCATTGAGACTGATATTTCTAGTCAATTTGAGCTTTTGACTCGTAAAAAACCCGAGTTGACTTGTGATGCTGCTAAGTTGCCAGAGAATAACTCGAAAAATAGATATCGGGATATTTCACCATGTGAGTATGATAATGACCCCTCATCTCATCAAATCATTTTTTTATTGCCTTGAGGAAACTTTAATTTATTCCGACTCATGGACTTACTTATTTTCAGTATGATAGCACAAGAGTGAAGTTAATGAACTGTCCATCCGGTGATTACATTAATGCTAACCACATCAAAATGGAGATTCCTGCTAGTGGCATCGTCAATCGATATATTGCAGCACAAGGTTAAAGAAAATCTTTTATCAATCATAGTTTGTTCCTCAATTTCTTTCCTGGAAAACGTTTCTTACGAGATGAACATCAAAAATATCTAGGGCCACTTTTCGTCAACCTCTGGAGACTTCTGGGTAATGACATGGGAGTCACAGTCCCCTCTTATTGTGATGCTAACGTCTTTATGCGAACGTGGACGGATGAAATGTTTCCAGTACTGGCCAGATGATGTGAACACACCCATTGTCTATCACAATATTCAAGTTACTACAGTCGTTGTGAAATCTCAGAACCACTGGATCCACCGTGAATTCACGTTAAAACATATACAGGTAAAATAAGTAAAATAATGATGGTCTTCTTAAATGGGATTTAATCTCATATTTTCTGGAGAAAAGGGAAAGTTACTTAAGCGCACTTCCTACTTGCTCATTATTTTTTTTAGACAAAGGAGGAACGAACCGTTGTTCAGCTTCAATACGAATCTTGGCCAGATCACGGATGTCCTTCAGATATTGACTCGTTTATCCGCTTCATGGACCAAGTTCGACTTTTGCGGGCTGGATCCGTCGATCCAATTATACTCTGTAAGGGAACTGAAGAAAAAAATGATAATGAGGATAATTTCTATTCCCATCACCGCCACCTTTTTCCTAAAATACGTTATTTTTGTCTTTCAGAGTCAGTATCGGTTCGTTTGTGAGGCAGTTCTTAAAGTGTATCAAACGGGTAAAATACGACCCAATCCGGAGTTTTGCCTGGCGCCTCCAACAACAACCCCTTTATCGCCCATTACAGTACCGACGAGTGGACCCCCAAATTCTAGGAATTTCACTAGTTGGTTTACGTCGGCAAAAATTTTTAATTAAGTAATTTTGATGCATGAGCGTACTGCGTACACCCGAGATTTTACTTACTTGCTGCTAGTATCGGTATCGTTTATGGCAGCTAAACTTCGATATCCTATTTCACTCGTTTACTTTGAAAGAGTCGAGTGATGACTAACTGTAAACCCAAAAGTATTTTCAGCTCGAGTGAGTGTTTAGCGTAATGATTTAAGCGTTAATTACGTAGGTATTCGTGTTAAGTGTCTACGTCATATTCGTTCTGCATGTGCCGTTTTCTCATTGCCAATGTCAAATGAAATGATGAAAATAAATGTTCCCCCGACTGACATGGCAGATAAAATTTACTTACGTACGTACCTTTTTTTATTCTTGAATTCTCAAAACATTTTGTAAAACATGAAATGTTTATTAATTATTTACAATTTACGTACCTTGTCAATTATTCACTCTAATTTCAATCGTGCTTTCATTTCTTTATGGGAAATAGTCTGAATTACTTACACGCAAATTTCCCTTCTTCTCATCCTCTCGTCTTGTCCTTCTGTTGACAGGTATTGTGTTTTCTGGAACATATCCACCATTGTCCTTTTGTCTTGTCACGAAAGAAAATTAACAAAAACTGCCTCGAATTTGTCACTTGTTGAACAAAAAAAAACAAGTATTTCTTCGACCTTAAATTCTAGACAAAAATGAACAAAAAACGAGTAGATTAGTTGTAGTTTTAAAACAAATTAGTTCTTATTTATTGATTTCAAGATGCTGTGATTTCAAATTCGAATCGAAAAAAAATATGAGGAAAAATATCTTACTTTAAAAAAAAAATACCGAGAAAAGCCTGTCACACCTTACATCTTTGTAATACCGTATCGTGCCCTATATATTGTATCTGTACAAGAATGTCGTGAATCATGAATATGAAAAAAACAAATTACTATTCTGAAAGTTTACTAGTTCACTTTGAACATTTCCCTTCATTTTTATTTCCTATTTAGACTTTATGACGATGGTGAACAAAAAAGTCTATAAAATATCAACAGTCTCTGTTTGTGAATCTTTCTGTGCAATTACATATACCGCACTCTTAGGTAGTTGATTATTTATTGAAAACTAGAATTCTTACTAAATTTAAGAATAACGAAAAAAAAAACATTTTGTTGGTTAAATTAAAACGCAAGTATGGATTTCGTATTTAAATTATTCGTGTGTCTACATTAATTTCAATATGACTTTTATTAATCAACTAAGGATATGATTAATATTCAGTCAGATTATGATTATGATTATAAGCACAGAAGGAATGACTTTTGTAATAAATTAAGCGTAACAAAGAAATTTACGCACAAGAAATGAAGTTATTAAAAACAATTTACCACTACTGAATTTGAAATTTTGTTTTAAGTCATTTTATTCATTTCATGGACGAGAGATATTTTTAGATACACGAATTGCAAAAAAAAGGCTTTGAATCTAAACTTTTGTAGGCGAATTTGGTGCTATTGGCATTGGGAGAATGTACTGATGTTTTGCGGTGATGAGTATTCCACAAACCCTGAAGCAAGTCTGGATTGTGCTCAGGAACAGAATTATATGCTTTCTTCTTCCATCTTTCATGAGTAGGAGTGCCGTTGCTCCGTGCAGGGCGATGAAGAGGAGATAAACGAATGACCACTCCAGCCATATTCCAACAGCTTTGAGGGACTTTAATGGGCGTTCGAATACCTATGGAAAATAAATTAACCTTATCCTTTCTCACTTTTCCCAAGACAATTGTAATTCACATTCACATCGAAATCACATTTCATACCCATTTTGTTGCCCTCATTAGCTGAATCGCCATATAAAGTTGGATGGAGAGGAAAACGAAGAGCAAAGTGGAATAGACAACGAGCCTTGTAATTTCTATAAGTGAAAGTGAAACAAACTTTGGTTTCCTTCATCAAACCAATTTGGATTTATGCGTTCACTTACTTTCAGTTTCACTTAAATGGCCGGGAATAAGTTCCGGTCCTTGACTAACTAGGAAGCAGACGTAGCACGAGATGGAAATAGCCAGGATCTGGAATAATGTGGAATTCCATAAATAGTATTTATTTCATGTGCTAATCTACAAAGACTATTTTTAAGGTACCATGTCCAAGAGGGCTACCACTTGAAGGATCCTCGTACCCGCGTACATGCTGTTGCCCATTGAAATTGAAAACGGTTTTTTGGTTTTGGCCAGAGCTTAAAATAAAACTGATGTCTGAGCCGGAGGCGCAGGATGTTCTAATCTAAATTTTAAACTAAGAAATAAGTTTTTAACACGTGCATCTTTCTCAAAATTCGTTGGAGGCAATGCGAAGAAAGATATGGAAATGACGTAAAAAGCATATTCCAAGCTGTACCACCAATTTTTATTGTTGCCCAACGTCCATAGTCTCACTTGTCAATACATCAACACCAACTGTGATTTATTGGATAATTTTTCAAAGATTTTGAGAGAAAGAAAACAGTTCAGGTGAGAAACTTTTCTTTAATGAAAAGGCCATAGCAAGTTGCCCCAATACTAAAGTCGGACCTACTTCCTGATAAATCGATGTATGCATAATTAAAAGGAAGAAAAGGTGAAGGTCAGAAGTTTTAGTTTTGTGATGTTTTTATTGTAAATCTTGCATAAACATTTTCACCCAGCATATTGCAGTACATCTAAAAATTAATTCAACTACCCCAACAAGAATCCCGTACAGGTAAGTAGTGTGTTCCAAAATTAAGAGAAGCGGTTGCAGACAAAGTTTCACGAAAATTATGAAAAGGTTGAGACGAGCTGTTCGTATCCAGCATTGACACTTCTGGATGGAGGTGTGTGGATCAGTTT